>PVKE010020846.1:0-27109 GCA_004027555.1 Craseonycteris thonglongyai
TATTTGGAGGTAAATTTAAGATTTATTTATTTATTTATTTATTTTATTGTTTTTGACAGAGAGAGAGATACAGAGACAGAGAGAGAACTGAACTGGGGGAACTCCCCAGTTCAGCATATGGGTCCACATGGGCCGGGGCGGGGATTCGATCCCCGGTCCCCGGCGCTGCAAAGTGAGCGCTTAACCCACTGAGCCATCCGGCTTCCCCTGGAGGTAAATTTAGAGCCTTAAATGCTTTTAGTTAAAAAGACGTAAAAGGAAAAAGAATCATGCATTCGGCTCAGGATGCTAATCTAGAAATACTACCAAGCAAGAATGAAAAACAGAAGGAAATAAATAATTTTAAAAATAAGAAAAAATATATAGTTTTGAGAGTGGCAAAGAAACATGAGGCATCTAAACCAAAAAGTTAGTTATTGATACAAGTTATAAAACAAAAATAGAGCTAGCTTTAAAAATGGAGAAGGCATATCATATTAGAATTTAAAAGGGAGCACACAACTACAAATATGGTAGAGATGTTTTAATTTATAAGATAAATGTCTTTATCCAGTAAGTTTGAAAGTAGACATTAAAGGAAAAACTAGAATGCCTGAATAAGCAAATAGCTATTGAAAAAAAAACAAATTTATAATTACATATGTCACCCTAAAAAAAAGTCACATGGCCCCACAGATTTGTAATACCTATCCTTTACAAAGTTTATCAGAATATTTTTTAAAAAGAGGAAAATCTTTCCAACTCATTTTGAGAGGTTTGAAGAAAAGAACATCAGCACCAGATTATGAGGATAGATAAAGCAATCTTAAATGAAATATTTCCAAATCAAATTCAGTCAGTAAAAATAAAAGATAACAAAGAAGACATTATCCACAGACACAGGATAGATCAACATCGAAGTATCTTTTAATGAGGGATGCTGGGATAGCTGAGCAGGTTGAGCACTTGCTTTGGGACCCCAAGGTCCAGGGATTGAACAGGCCCCAGCTGTGCAAGCCCATATTCTGAACTGTGGTGCAACCGGTAACTGCAGGTGTGGTGATAAAAGGTTCTCTGCAGGAGGCCCCCTGTTCAGCTCTGCCCCAAGAGGCCACACATCCACCTGTGTGGACTGAAATCACATCACAACTAATGATGTACAACTACAAAGACTTCTTTGGGCCCTCCCCCCTTCTCTCTCTCCTCTCAAACAAGAAAATATAAATTATAAATCTTAAAAAAACAATCTTTTAATGACATACATCAAATGAACAGGAAGATGAAAAATTATTTCAACAAATTTACTCTTTAGATAAAATACAGCATTCATTCATGTTTAAAAGAGAAAAAAATCTCAGCCAAAAAAAAAAAGGAAAGCTTTAGCTCAGTAATTGGTATTTATCAAAACTTTATTTTGAGGATGGTAGTGTCAAATCAATATCTACTTCCTCCCCTCTTGGAAATCACCGAAGGCCACAATTACAAATAAGAAAGAGAAAAACACTGGGAAGCCAGGATGGCTCAGTGGGTTAAGTGCTCACTTTGCAGCCCTGGGAACCGAGGATCGAATCCCGGCCCCAGCCCATGTGGACCTCTATGCTGAACTGAGAAGTGCCCCCAGTTCAGTTCTCACCAGGGTGAGACCCTGGCCCAGTTCCTGCCCGATGCAGCCCGGCTCACACCTGCGGAATGAAACTATGTGGAAAAACCAATGATGTGCAACTATGGATACTGTTCTGGGCCCTCTGCCTTCTCTCTGTCTCTGTATCTCTATCAAAAACAATAAAATAAATCTTAAAAGAGAAAAACAAATCACAACCTCAAGAAAATGTAGAAGACTATTGAAACTCCAGTCCTCAAAGTAAGTAGGAGTAGTGCCAAAAAATTGAGGAATCAGAGAGGGTGCCTGCTAACGCACATTTCAGAAAAGGTCGAAAGATACTTCTCCAAAGTTAGTACATACCCTGTACCAAAAAACCCAAATATGAACCTTGTTTGCAAACAAGAAGAATGATATGCCCAGGTTGGTGGCAGAAGCTACTTTAAGACATACTTTGGTTCCAAGAGCAAAAGTTATGGGCCTGAGAGGTGATTACTTATTTATTAATTATCATCTCCAGGAAGCAATTTATCTCCATGTCAGAAGAAGAAAACTTTACATGACGAACAACCTTATTGACTACCTGTCTCCCTCTGCACAGGAGAAATAAAAGCTAGCCTAATTCATACAAAAACTTCAATCAGAAGAAACATTATGGCTTGTGTGAAATATACCCTGATCTCTTTCTCTATAAAAATGTCCTACAAATGCAGTTTTAGGAAAACTTTACCTCATTCAAAGGTAAGTAATCAAAAAGGACATAATTTGGAATGCCAGGGTGGCTCAGCAGGTTTAGCGCTTGTCTTGCAGCCTCAGGATTATATCCCCAGCCCCTGCCCATGCAGACCCATATATTCAACTAGGGTGTGCCCCCAGTTCAGTTCTTGCCAGGGTGAGCTTTCCATGTGGGAGGCGCCCAGCTCTTGGAGGCATGCCTCCCATGCGGGAGACTCCAGGCCCAGTTTCTGCCCTGCACCCACCTGTGCAGTGAAACTATATCGATAACTAATGATGTCAAAAACAACTATGGAGACTGCTCTGGGTCTCTCTCTCTCTCTCTCTCTGTCAAAAACAATAAAAATAATTCTTAAGAAAAAAAAAAAGGACAGAATTGTATGTCCAATAGCATAGAAAAATCTGATTTGTTACCAGGGAAATGCAAATTCAAATACTAATGAGATACCATTACACACTCACCATAATGACTACAATGAGAAACAATTGATGATATCAAGTGTTGCAGGCATCTGGTAAAACTGGAACTCTCATGCGTTGCTGGGGGGAGTATGATTATGGTACAACCACATTGGAAAGCTATTTGGTAATATGTTAAAAATTTAAACCTCTATCTATCTACTTGATGACCTAGCAATTCCACTCCTAAGTATTAATCTTTGAGAAGTGAGAACATGTGTTCACAAAAGGCCTTGTACAATTGTGTTCATAGCAGCTTTCTTTATAATAGTCACAAATTGAAAACATTTTATTCTCCAAAAACAGGAGAAAGGATTTTTTATAAACTGTGGTAAACTTATTCATATAATGATTTTTCAAGTACAAACACAAAACAGTATGTACTGTAACAATGTAAATATACTTAACACTGAACTGTACACTTAAAATGGCTAAAATTGTAATTTTTATTGTGAATATTTCATAATTAGAAGTAATAAAAATATGCACTGTATAATTCCACTTATATGAAGAAGTTCAAGAAGAAGAAACACTAATAATCTATAATGACAAAAATCAGAATTGAAATTACTTCTGGGTAGGAAAGAAAGCTTTATAGTAGAAATTTTGTATATTTTGATCTTGGTGATAGATCACAGATCATTATATATTTATGTGTTATATGTACTGTGTGATATAGTGTATACCTAATATTTAGCACTTTTCTCTATATGCAATATATCAAAATAACAAGCAAAGATAGAGAGCCTAGGAAAGAACAGGAGAAATAAAAGTGAGATGAATTGAACACTGACAGAACTCGGGAAAGATGCGGAAGAAAAGAAAATCCATCACAACAATGAAGGTCAAGGTGAAAAGAAAAATTAGCTGAAACCTAGTAAGAGATATAGGGTATAGGAATGAGAAAAGTAAGCAAAATGAAGTTAAGCAAAATGTTAAAAAGAATTAAAATGTGGGTGGTAGCTACCTGGGTGTATTAACTTTGTGAAAATTCAGTTGAGCTATACATGCATTGTTTGTGTGGTTTTCTATATGTATAATATACTTTTAATAAAAATGTTTATTAAAATGAGGATCGACAGAAAAAGAATTTTTGTGAAAGACAGGCAAACAGTATTCAATTATACACACATCTCAGAGTTTCCAAAGGAGAAAATGAAAATAAAAGAACAAACACATCAATATATAAAAAAAATTTTCAATAAAGGAAAACTTGAATCTGTGCATTAAAAGGACACTTTTTTTTTTAACCAGGAAAAATTCTCAGAACTGTCAATCTTGAGACATACCCAGGAAAAATTATTTTTTTCTCAATTCTAAAGAAGAGGAAATAATACTATGGACAACAAGACAAAAAGTTAAAACCATTTATAAGAGGAAATACATTTAGGATGGGTCAGTTATTTCTAAATATTCAATGCTATAAGTCAGGGACAATTGAGCAAAACTTACTCAAGAATGAAGTCATGGAATCAACAAAAGTGTCCTTTGATAAATGACTGAATATAGAAGTTGTGGTACACATACACAATGGAATATTGCTCAATCATAAGAAAAGTTTAAATACTGCCATTTGCTACAACATGGATGGACCTTGTGATCATCATGCTAAGTGAAATAAGCCAGACAGAAAAAAAATACCATGAACCATATGACTTCACTCATGTGGAATATAAAAATGAAAGCAACAAAGAAACAAAAACTCATGGACACAGTCAATAGTTTAATGGTTACCTGAGGGTAAAAGGGGAGAGGGGTAGGAGGGGAGGGAGGGGAGATCAAATATGTGGTGATGGAAACAGAAATGACTCTGGGTGGTGAACACATAATGCAAAGCATAGACAATGTATTGTACAATTGTATACCTGGAACCTATGAACTTTTTACTAACCAATGTGAGCCCAAAAAGTTTAACAATAAAAAATAAGAAGAAGGAGGAGAAGAAGGACGAAGAAAGAGGAGAAGGAGGAGGGGGAGGAGGAGAAGGAGAAGAAAGGTCACAGATTAGCAGTTTTGGATATGCAAGAACACCAGGTATTGTGCCCATGATTCATTCCTGAAGAAATTTTTTTTCTGGATTTATTCATCATCATATTTGCCTCCAAAGAAAATAGTCTCATGGAGTTTCACTTATGACCACATACTTTTCTACCCACTTTATTGAAAATCCCAACTTTCTATTCCTCCACCAGATCACGTTCCATTCATTACTGTGAGAGCCCCAATTATGATTGCTAGCTGATATAATTTTCAAATTTTTATTTAAAAAGAAAGTGTTTTGTGATTTTTTGGGTTGTTTTACACATATCACTTGTTTTTCCTAACTTTTCGTTTTGGCATATGTACACTTAAATGTGAAAAGGCTGTTACCCTCTTCCTCCGTGCAGTGGCCTGGATTGAGGATGATTGTGGAAACTGTAGCACCCATCTTCTATCACAAGGAGGCAGGACGCATCCAAGGCTGCTGCAGAGAGCTGGAAGAGGCTCGGGTGCCTAATAACTTCAGAGAGCTGCCGTACAGACTTCTGGCCTTCCTTTAAGACCAGGGGTGTCAAACTGGCGGCCCAAGGTAATTTTTTGTGGCCCACGATGCTCTGAAATAAAATGAAAATAGAAAAAATTGTTATGAAGAAAATAGCGCTTAGAGGAGGTCGAGGCAATACTGTACACACAATTCCCTCGTTAACCCTTTAACTACTGAAGATGAGTATACACGTGGCCCAGTGCCTTTCCTGGGGGCCTGGGGGCGTGTATAAACGTGCTGACTCAGTTCCCGAGACATTTGTAAAAGTGATGTGGCCCGCGTGAATCTTGCCTGTTGCACCAAATGCCCCGTGTTTTAATTGAGTTTGACACCCCTGCTTAAGACTAATAAATTTATCCTACTGTATTTTCCGGAGTATAAGACGACCCCCTAATTTTACAGTTAAAACATAGGTTTAGGCCTATATTCGCTGTATAAGACTACAGCCTCGGAAGTGGGGGGTAGTCTTATACAGCGAATATAGGCCTAAACCTATGTTTTAACTGTAAAATTAGGGGGTCGTCTTATACGCCGGAAAATACTTTTTTTTTTTTTTTTTAAGTTACAAAGCTAATGCAAAATACCTTCATAGTACCTTCATCCGGAGTGCCCAGTGTGATAGACTGCTATATTTGCTTTATCGTCATTCATTCATTCTCTCTTTCTCTCTTTGCTCCCCCACCCCATTTATTTGGAAGTTGCAGGCATGATGCTCTATATCCCTAAATACTCCAGTGTATATTTCCTAAAAACAAAACATTCTCTCTCTCTCTCTCTCTCTCTCTCTCTCTCTCATTTTTGTTTTTTTTTTTTAAGATTTTATTGTTTGAGAGAAGGGGAGGGAGGAAGAGAGAAAGAAAAAAAGAAGCAGAGAGGATCCGGAGCAGTCTCCATAGTTTACATCATTAGTTGTGACATGGTTTCATTCCACACAGGTGGATGTGGGCCACACAGGGCATAAACCAAACCAAGGGCCTCCCACATGGGAGGTGAGAACCTTCACCCCTGTACCATCCCACCGACTACCAGTTGCACTGCAGTTCAGCAGATGGGTTAGCATGGGATGGGGCCAGGAGTCAAACCCTGGACCTTGTGATTGTGAGGCAAGAGCTCAACCACTGAGCTGTCCTGGCATCACATCTGGGCTTTTGTGTATGTTTATCTGTTTGTTACTCCATCATGGCAGATAATTGAAAGCAGGACTTTTTAGTTCTGGAGGCTGGAAGTCCAAGGTCAAGGTGGCAGCAGGGTTGGTCACTCCTCGGCTTGCAGATGGCCGCCCTTCTTGCTGTGTCCTCACATGGCCTTTCCTCTGTGCACATGCATCCTTAGTGTTCTTTCCTCTCCTGGTAATGAAGATGACTGCCTCCACCTCACCAGGTTTCTGAGAGGATCCTGTGAGGTCCAGGAGGTTAACACCAATCCTGGTCTGCAGGAAGCCCTCCGTATGTGCGCTTGCTCCTTTGTCCCTTTTTCACCTTCTCTCCCTTCCTCCCAGGGATCTGCACTGCAGGGTCTCCCCAAGTAATTAAAAACTGGGAAGGAAAACTAGCACCATCCAAGCAGGCTTTGCAGGGTACCTCTGGGAGGCCAAGGCAGTTCAGGAAGCCAAAACATTCTCTTGCCTGACCACAATACAGCTATCAAAATTGGGAAAATAATATCGATACAATACTCAGTACTCTTGGTATCAGATTTTATTAAAAATTTGCCATTTGCTCCAATAATGTCCTTAATAGAAAATGAAAATACCAGATCATGAGTTGTCATGTCTCTTAAATTCCCTTAATTTAAAACAATACCTCAGTCTTTCCTTATAGTTTATGACTTTGACACTTTTGAAGAGCATAGGCCAGTTATTTTGTAGTCTGTCTCTCAATTTGGGATTGCAGATCACATCGCAATTTTTTTTGGCACTTGATCTTCCATAAAAATTGAACATTTTCTTTTCTTAATGAATTGAAAAGGCTATTTTAACACATTGGGATACATTTAATTACTACGATCTTTACAATTCAGCAAGCACAGAATGCCTTCTCATTGGGCTCATTGTTCCGTGTCCTACTACTAATAAATTAGCACGTTCAGGTGATTTTGTCTTAACCCAAGCTATCCTTGGCCTTTCTCTGGGTGTTTTGTTTTGTTCTGTTTTTTAATTGTTTTTGACAGAGAGAGAGAGAGAGAGAGAGAGACAGAGACAGAGACAGAGAGAGAACTGAACTAGGGGAGCTCCCAGTTCAGCATATGGGTCCACACGGGCCGGGGCCAGGATTCGATTCCCGGTCCCCGGCGCTGCAAAGTGAGCGCTAAACCCACTGAGCCATCCCGGCTTCCCCATCTGGGTGTTATTTTTTTTTTATCAGCTCTTCTTCTAATGTTCTGTTGTATCTGTTTCTGTCACCTCTATAATTGATCTCAAAAGGCATTCTGATATGACTATTATCTTGGCTCAAATATAGACAAAATTTTTACCTGATTAGATCAGCTAAAAAATATATGTATATACTGAATTTGTTATAAAGGCTCTTTTTTGGAAAAATAAGGGGGAGAACAAATCACTTCCACCCCAAAGAAAGAAAATGCATAAACCTCAACATGCTGAACTCTTTTGAGCATTCTCTTATTCTTGCTTAACTAAGGTCTAGGCATAGATTGGTTTGGATGGTGTAAGTTATTCAGTTGTTATCAAACAACTGCAGTCTTCTTCTCTTTGCTTTAGTGCTAGCTGGATGAGTTGCTATATCAAGCTGCTCAAATTTTTGGCCTGATGTAGTTTCAAGTTGATACCACAAAACATTTTAAATCTTATTTTTCTGTTTAGATCCCAACTAGTTCTTATCATCCCTTATCCATCTTATAGTTCCATAGAAGCTTTTATTATTCATTATGTGCTCCCCTACAGAAAAATTTACATTTCTATATGTAGCCCTGTGACTTTCAGTGACTTGCTTTCAGAGGAGCCTACGTTCCTGCTCTATCCTTATTGGTTATTATCACGTGATTTGCTTTGTCTAATTGAATATGAGTAGAAGAGATGTATTGGGTACTTCCTAGAAGACATTTCAAGAGGAAATGTTATGATGCAGCTACTCTGTTAAATGAAAAGCATGGTCCTGGTAGGGGCTGCTTCTTTTGTTTGGGTCCTGTAAGAAGACCACATGGAGCAAAGTCACAGCAAACATACAACTTATGTAAAACATAAACAATAAACCTTCCTAAAACTATCATAAATATGCTATTTTGGAGCTTTTACTTCGGCATAATCTGCTAAAAACCAACTGACAACAATTTCTGCTTGCCAGCCACTCTGGCATTACTAAACAGCATATTGGTTCCTTAAACCCATTTTGCCCATTTGGAACAAAGACTTGATGTGTACACTTGAGAGACAGAGACAGAAACAAGAAAGACTTTCAAAGTTTTTAAGGCCAAGTATCAGGAAAATATGAGAGAAAAGAAAATCCAGAATATTCAGAGATGTAAATGTGCTATTCTTTCTTCTGTCTTGTCTGCATCTTCATATTTTGAATTTTCAGTTTCAAGAGAAAGAACATTTTGAAGAAAAGCATCAGGATACCTTTTCTAAAGTGAGTGATCAAGAGGGAGAATTGATGCTGTTCATACTAGATATCTGTTACTCATCTTCTCAGAATAGCCTCCTTTTAGGAACTGCCATTCCCTGCTCCGTGCAGTTTTGTTGGGTATTCTACCGCTGATGGGCATCTCTATCACAACCCATTTTGCTACTACCACCACAATAGGGGCCCATAAGAAAAATGACCCAAGCTAGGCCCATCACATTCTCTTTCACAGGAATTTTAATCTTGAGTAGAATTTCAAAGGGCTGAGGTACATGGGGCTGACTTATCTTTGTGGCTGTGAAATGGCCCATGAGTTCCAAAGGACTCTAGAGCTCATCTACCTGGTTTCTGTCTTTCATGACACCTAGCTGTCCAACTTCTCCTTGATAATGTGAGCTATCCAATATCCTTTTTGATTTAATAGAATCAGTTTCTTATTGTTGACAAGCAAAGAACCTTAACTAACATAGAAACTGGTACTTGAGAATAGGCACCCTTGGGAAAATGTGGGGTTTTCAAATTAGTTATTTAATTAATATAAGGCAAAAAAAATCTGAGACTCCTTTTAACATTCACTGGAATAGTTTGTCCACTAAGGTTGAGGCCCTTTGAACTCAGTAGTTGTTACCACTGACCAATTTAAAGGGATGAAGAATGATGAAAGGCATAATGATTGTTTTTCACCTAATATATAACTTAAAACAAGAGAACAAAATCAAACCTCAAATTTTCACATTGGCAGCATCCAGTTCTTTCTGTGACTTTGATGAAGAAAATCAGTTCCTATCTAAAGCTGTAAGACTGAGGACATACAGAAACAAAATAATTTTGTGACTTGGGTACACAGTCATTCTAAGTCTTTCATATGAAGATTGGAGAATTGATCAGAAGAGAGGAGATCTGGAAATGGCAACATTTAAGAGGATTTGTAAGACTGAATTTAGTGGTTCTCAAAGTAGGGTCCCCAGATGGGTGGTATCACTTAGAAACTTGTTAGAAATGCAAATTTTCTAGCCCCCATCAGAACTACTAAATTTGAAACTCTAGGGCACAGTTATTTGTGTTTTCACAAGTCTTCCAGGTGACTGATGAAAGTTTCAGAGCAATTGACATAAAAGATCTGAAGTCCTCTAAACATCCTAAAATAACTCCTCGCTCTGCTTGCTTTGGCTGAGGAAGCTTTGCCACCTTTGCATGTGAGAACTAACATTTTTTTCTCTTAGGAGCCAAGCTGCACTGTTGCTATGGCAATCAAGATACAAATTTAGCATGACCTTGGGGTGAAAAGTGTGGTGGTGAGGCAATCCTGGATATTGGCATAGAAGGGTTAGAAATCTAGAAGTTATGGGATTTTTGCCAATATATATCATCCGTAAAATTGGGCGAGTGTTTGTAGAAATATATTTTGAGGTTGCTAGGTCAAGGTGCATGACCCCTATTTTTGGATCAGGCCAAATGTATAGATATGGTCACTTCCCAGTGATTGTGTATTCAGTGTGGAACAAGTTCAGGAAAAACTGTTCAATGTAAATGTGAACTGAATAAGAAATTATATCCCCAAAGTCCGGAACCCCTTAACAAGTATAAAGAAAGATATTTAAAAACATCAGTAAAAGGGCATAAAAGATTAGATTATGCTCATCTAGTCCAGGCACCTCCTCACATCCTTGATACAAACTTTTACTTTAGTAATACAAAATATAGACTGGTATGGGGTAGCAGTGTGGCTTTAGTTGAGGACGCCAAAGCCACGCTGGGTAGTTTAAGCAGTAAGGCCATTGCACCCAATTACGGTAGATGCTTACAAAATCACTGAACCGGCTAGAGGAGTGTGGGGTGGGGAGGGACAACGTTGGAACTAAGTTCAGGATTTTTATCCTCTGATTAAAAAAAACAAAACAGCAACAGTGCAGCCACTGCTGTCTCAAGAGCCACTTGACACATTGAAAGTTGTGACTAGACATGGAGTTCAGCTACTGCCTTTACCCGTTGACACTCTCCGGATGACCTTGCTTGCCAGCAAAAACAACAGAAGGAAAATAGCTTCTCACTTCTGTCTCACTTCTGTCTTTCAAATCATTCAAGAGTGTTATTTAATTGGCAGAAACCTGTGTGCTTCCAGAACATAATCTGAAAAGGAGTTTGGCAAGCATAATTTTTAGTTTTCTGGCTTCTGTAGAGCAGGACACATTAAAGGAAGATGCCATGAAGGTGTAAAAATTAAATTTGGTTGGTATTCACCTCCTGAGGGAAGTGACAGCTTTTTTAAAAGAGCCTTCTCTCGACTTGGTAGGCTAGGTGCAAGCACTGCCATTGAAATGGGCTCCCAGATCACAGAGGGGGATAGGCAGAGCTCAAGATTCCTGCACCCACGTGAAGCTGTTAACCACAGTGTGTGCATGTGTGTGTGTGTGCATGTGTGTGTGTGTGTAAACTGAGCTTGGTTACCTTAGCAGGGAGTAATCAGATTCCAATAAAAAGCGAATCTGATCCTAATGAATAGCCCATTTTTATAAATTAATCAAGGGGCTCCAAAGTGTGGCATGTCATCCAAGCAAGAGTTCTTATTGATTTATATGACCCTTCCAACCCCACTGCAAATGCCAGCACTGAGCCAATTTCTTTGAGAGTTACCTTTGGGGTTTGTTTTTATGTTTTTGTTTTTTACCCTATCTTCCAGCCCTGACTCAGTTCAAGACAAACACATTAATGGTTCAGCTGAATTATACTTGTAAGCTGAGATTGTCACCAGGCCATTTTCATTACTTAGGCCACCAGGGAACAATCAAAGAAAAGGAGGTTATGGCATAAGTTGATACGGTGGTTTCAAAATATGCCTTAAAATTTTTGATACTTCTTTTCTTCAAAAGGAAAGTTTAATTCCTCTCTACCTCGGTGTGGATCAAACTTAGTGACTCACGTCTGCCAAGCACATTTCCCTCTAAACCCTATTTTCACTGCATCCCACAAATTTTGATAAGTTGTGTTTTCATTTAGTTCAAAATATTTTTAAATTTCTCTTGAGAGTTCTTTGACCCATGTGTTATATAGAAGTGTATTTATTGTTTAATCTTCAAATATTTTGAAAATTTCCAGCTATTTGCTATTGATTTCTAGTTTAATTCCATCATGGTTTAAAAACATGTTTTGTGTAGTTTCTATTATTTTACCATTGTTAAGGTGTGTTTGATGGCAGAATGGGGGCTATCTTCATGAATATTCCATGACAATTTAAGAAGAATGTGTATTCTACTCCGGTTGGATGGTGTATTCTATAAATGTCAATTGGATCAGGTTGAGTGATAGTGCTGTTTGGGTCACCTATCTCTTTATTGATCGATCAAGTGTTAAAAGAAAGATTTTGAAGTCTCCAATTATAATAGTGAATTTGTCTATTTCTCCTTGCAGTTCAGGTTTGGCTTTTGTATTTTGACACTCTGTTCTTATGTGCATATATTTTTTGTTATGTCTTCTAGGAACATTGACCCTTTATCATTATGTTGTGCCTTTCTGGATCCCTGGCCATTTTCTTTGTTATAGTCTGCTTTATCTGAAATTAACATAGCTGCTCCAGATTTCTTTTGATTGCTGTTAAGCATGGTATACCTTTTTCCATCTCTTTACATTTCACCTGTGTCTTTATATTTAAAGCGAGTTTCTTATAGATAACACACTGATGGGTCTTGTGTTTTGTTTGTTTTTTATTACACTCTGACAATGTCTTTAATTGGTTTATTTGGATCATACACCTTTAAAATAATTAATAGAACTGAGCTAATATTTTCATGTTTGTAACTGTTTCCTACTCATTGACTTGTTTTTTGTTTCTCTTCTCTCCATTTTTTTGCCTATCTGGTTTTAATGGAGCATTTTATATCATTCCATTTATCTTCTCTTTTAGCATGTTAATTCTCCTTTTGATTTTTTTTAATGGTTGCCCTAGAGTTTGCAATATACATTTACAAATGGCAGCCAGCAGCTTTACATTTTAAGTTAATCAAAGAAAGCTGAGGATGCAAAACCAGGTCTGAATTTAGAAAATGTGGACTATCAGTCAACTTCCCAGGCAGCGACTCTTGTCCTACTCTATCACCATCCCTACCAGTCAGGGGCTTTGTATGCTGTAGTGTGTACCTTCCAACTATTTTGTACCTCTAAATAGTACTGCTGCCTATGGCCACCCCATGTATCTAACTACAAGCAGCACAGTCCACCTTTGAGAAGATAAGAAGATGGACTTGGGGGAGCAGCCTATATAGGCTCTGCAAGTTGGCATGGGATATTTGTGCAGGAAATTCTGCGGTTCTGTGTGACTGAAACGTTCTAAGGTGGGAGGGCACAGACTATGGGTGGGCCCCGTCCATTAGCTCCTTGGAATTTTCTAAAGTGCCACACCAGTTCAGAAGCCCTCTTATCTGTGTGTAAAGACAGTACAGACCCAGATACGTATCTGACTCATCTTTATAAAGTTGGTGCTTACTACTCACTTTTCAAAAGTAAATAACACACACACTGTGTAAACCAAACATGTTAAAGCCTAGGACGGCTTTGAATGCTGCCCAGTACAAATTCTTAAACTTTCTTAAAACGTTACGAAAATTACTCATGGATCTTTTCTTAGCTCATCAGCTATCATTAGTGTTAGTGTATTTTATGTGGGGCTCAAGACAATTCTTCCTCCAATGTGGCCCAGGGAAGCCAAAAGATTGGACACCCCTGTTATGAACTGTAAGGAAAAGGGAATGATTTAATCCAAAAGTTAGGAAACTATTAAACAAGAGGATAGAGAGGGGTGATTAAGGAAATGCACAGAAGGTCATTTCCAAAATGCTAGGAATTTCTTATTTTTTAACTTGAGGGGTGGGTATACAAACATTCATTCTATTATTCTTTAAACTATACATAGACATTTTAGAGACTCTTCTATATTTTAAACACACACACATATACGACATTACAATTATAACTAAAAGCCATTAGTCAGGTAATCTAAAAAGAAAAACAGAAATGGCCCTCATTGTCTGATTCAATGTCTTTCAATTATTTTGACTCATAGTCCCATTTTGGATATCTAACCTTGTCTTTACTTCTATAAGACCTGGCAATGTTTACTAATAATCATGCTAACCACCACCCATAATGCCTGCCCCAACATAATTTACAGTTTCTCACATTTGTTATTTTCAAACAAGAGAAATAGGATAAAAAATTTGAAATAAATTCATTTACAATATTTTTAGTTAGTTACTATAAAAATAATCAATATTTGCAATATTTCTATTTCCTTGTTTAAGGATCATTTCTGTCTTCAGAAAAAAAACCTAGTATTTATTTGAGCATTTACTAAATATGTTCAATGTGATAAAACACTTGAGGGTCTCATAATCTGAGGGTTGCATAGTCAACTCTCTGCTTGGCTGTGATAACTGGTATAAGGAGTTTGAAAGGATGAAGAATGTACTCTAAACATGTGGGGTAATATACTGACAGTGGGAAATGGAGAACACAGTGGTGTATTGTAACATAATGTTAAGTATGCAATTATCTAACACACATACACACACACACATGCATACATACACACCCTTCAAAGGGCATTGTGAGCCTATCTATCTCAGATTGCCTGAAATGTCTACCTACAAATTTCTGCTATACCACTTTTTAAAAAAGAGATCTTGTATTCTCTTTCAAATTTAAACATTAAAATTACCACCAAGGCTGTCCTAAGCCTTATGATTTCAAGTAAAAACTAAAGCAAGTAATTCAACATAAGTACTTGGTAAGCATTACAATGTTTGAAGCATCGTGCTAAAGAAATTATGGTACAAAGTTGATTCTATCAGGGCTAAGCACAAGGAAAAGCATTTTATAGTAACCTAGTGTCATCCAACAAAAATTCTGTTACTCCTCTCTAAACTGAAGAACAATCTTTGCTACAGTAGACTAACATTTTGAAAAAAACAAAATGCATTCAAATTTCTTAATCTGAGTCAACCCCATGACTGTTTAAAATCGTTGCTAAAATGCATACTTTCTAGATTGCTCATTATTTAAAAATACGGAATTTTGCCTTTGCCCGTCCACATGTTTCAATTTTAGGTTAAATTAGTCACATTGACTTTCACCGCACTGTCGAATTTTCAACCAACAGAGATTCATTCTTCTCCTCCTAAAGTGGGCATAACCGAAAGAGATGGAGAAACGGACGTGAGTTTAAATCTTTGTGTGCTTGGCCACAAAGCTCCTGATTCGTTTTCCAGGGCACTCAAATTCAGGGCTGCATTAGATAGCCTCTTCAAGGTTCGTTGAATCTGCAGATGTCTGCGATGAAGCCGAGTCTTTTCTTGGGAACGAATGAACGGAAAGACCCTATGGGAATTTAGTTAGCTGAGGGCTGGGCCAACCGCAGGGCTGGAGTGAATCTGTTTTCTCTTTGAAAAGTCTTCCCGGGGAGAACATCCCACGCTAGCAACAGAGCGCCCCTCGGCACCACGTGTCTGCACCAACAGCCGGATTGGCGGAGCGCGTTTTAGCGCTGCAGTCTAGGCGTGCACGGTCCCGCCCAGCTGCCAGAAGAGCTGGGACTCGGAGAGAAGAGGCTTGGGGAAGATCGTGCAGGGGAGGGGGCGGGAGGGGGGTGGGGAATCCCGAGGCGCCGGCGGCCTGGAGCCTGGGCGGGCCCGGAGCAGCGCCAGGCGGCCTGCCATGCCGTGACTTGCCCGGGCCAGGCAGGCAGCATCCTGCAGCCTGGAAGAAGGAACCAGCCCGCCGCTTCCCGCTCGGCTGCTCCTCGGCCTCCGCGACCCGCCTGCACCAGCAGCGCCCCTGGGGTCTGGGTCCCGAGCGTCATCCCCGTCCGCCTGCAGCGCCCGGCGCCCGCCCAGGAGCGCGCGACTGGGGTGAGCCAAGGCCGGGGATGCTGCAGGCGCCCATGGGAGCCCGCGGCGGACAGAGCATCTCGGTGCCCGCGAAGCCCGCCCCTCCTCCCGCTTCCCCGGCTGAGAGCAGAGACGCTGCAGCCCCCGCTGCCGTGGCTGCCGCAGCCCCCATTCCCGTTTGCCTTCAAAGGGATGGCGCGGAGGCTCCACTACAGCCCTCGTCCCCCAGCCTTTGTCTTTGCGGGTTCGGCAGCCCTGCCCGGGGGTGGGGGGCGGAGGGAACGGGAAAGCGTGCCCCCTTCTTTCCTGTTCCGGCCATCTTGCCACCGAGATTCAATCAGGGGGCGAAGGTGGCTAGCAGCGCGGCGCTCAGGGCCCGTGGTGAGGGCGGCGAACAGAAACGGGTGTCTCGGGCCCCGTGCGCCTTCTCCCCCGCCTGCAGCCCGCGTTCAGCTCCAAAGGGCCTGGTCCCAGACCATGGGTTAATGCCCCAAAAGGCGAAAGGCAGAGACAATACGATGGGTAAGGGCTGCGAGCTGGCATTTACTTGAAGCGCCTAATTCGTCGATCATTCTATATCCACTTGTCCGTTCGGCAAAATTTTAACGCCTCTCCCTGCCTGTCCTATGCTAGGTGATGGCAATATAACGGTGAGCAAGAGAAATCACGGCCCTTGTTCCCGCTGATCCTGAAGCCCAGTGGATGGAGTCCACAGTCCACAGACCTGCCAGGTATCACCATGCCCTTTAAACAGACAGGAAAACTGAGGCCTAGAGCTGACTATGTGTTCTAGGCCAGGCAGCAAGTAAATGTCAGACTCAAACTTTGAACCTAAATCTTTAAGACTGTGCTGGCTTCAGTGAGTGGGCAATAGTCCCCCCGGCTCCCCGGACAGTTCCATTAAAAGTTACTTGGATATATGGTTTCTATGAAGTTATACCAAGTATATGCTTGTTTCCTGGATGCCTTTGTGTAGGCTTATTTCTAGTTCACAATATCTGGAAAGTGCTACAAATATTTGATATGATAGTTGTTTCCTATTACTCTGAACTGTATTCTGTTTTCTGTTCTTTGGCTGTTTAGAAAGACAAAAAAAAGTTTTCTGATGATTGGTCCAGGCTGGGACTCTCCGGTGGATTGAGGAATGTCTGGCTATTCCTCAGCTCATTGATCTCTGTGGTAGCCACAGGCAGCCCCAGAAGACCCCAAGAATGAGAGGCCTGAGGTCTACCAGTTGCTGCTAGAAATATTTTAGCCTCTCAAAAAAATTAAAAAAGCAGAATGCAGCTGCCACACATGTTTATAAGGTAAATACCAGGGTTCTGTGAAACTTGATGGTAACGCTGATGGTTAAAATTCCACTCTCTGTAAATTTTTTTTTTTTAATACCTTCATATTTTGAAAATGTATCCTTTTGGAAAGACAAAGCACTAAATACTTAGGGCAGTTTTTTGGTTTGTATTTCTATCAGAACGTTATATTTCGATGGCCAACCATAGAAGAAGAAAGAGTCCATTAGAAATAAGTATCTTTCATGTAAGAAATTTAGAAAGCTTGCCATCAAATATAATTATACTACAAATTTAAATTTTGAACATCTTTATTGAGACGTAATATACAAAATTTTCAGTGTGCATTTCAATGAATTTTGTCAAACGTGTATGCCTGGGGAATCAACAGCACAGTCAAAATACAGAGCAATTTTATTGTACCCCAAAGTGTCCTGGTGCCCTTGGTCAGCCAGAGTCCCCCTCTATCCCATTTACTTTTACATAGTATTTATTGTTGGTAATGTTTTCTGAGTTGTGTGTAAAAGATGAGGATGAACGGATATTCCTCATCTCAAAACCTAAGGGGAGGACTGGAGACCATAACCAGAGGATTGCAGCTAGGACTGGGGGTTGGGGGTGTGTGTGCTGTGGCTCCCCGCGCTTTAAGGACATGGAGTGTCCTGCCCAAAGGTCGGGTAGGGTGGGGCCCCAGGGAGCCGACCCCCCAGGGGTACCCTCTGTGAGTGGAGGGTGTGTCCACTCAGGCTGTTTCAAGAAGTCTTGTCTGGTCCCACAGGGCCGGCGGTGCACGCTGACTACGCGGGGGCCGGCGCGCCGTTTGCTCCTGCTCCGGCCCCCCCACCCCCATGCTGCCACCCAATGGCCTGGAGGCCCAGACCTTAGGCCGCGGCGCTGCCGCCGCCTCCTCTAGGGACTCGGCCTTTGCTCCCAAGGAGTAGGGAGGCGGCGCCTGGGTAGGCGAGACCGCCCCCTGCGACGCCGGCAGAGGTGGCCGATTTGCCCCCAGGCATGGTAAGCGACTGGGGACCCGGCATGGGCACGGGGGTTGGGGGCGGCGGTTGGGGGGCGGCGGGGATCCACCGTGCTCCCAGCAGCCCCGCCACCCCCGCGCTGTCGTCTCCTCTCAGCCCTTCCAGAAGCACGTCTACTACCCACTTGCCAGTGGCCTCGCGGGACTTGACGCCCCCGCAGCCCCCGCGACGGGCCCGGCTGCCATGGCCCGTGTGCCCGCCAGCGCGGCGTCCAGCCACCTGCCCTTCTTCCAGTTCCGGCCGCGTCTGGAGAGCCTGGACTGGCGGCGGCTGAGCGCCATCGACGTGGACAAAGTGGCAGGGGCCGTGGACGTGCTCACGCTGCAGGAGAACATCATGAACATCACCTTCTGCAAGCTGGAGGACGAGAAGTGCCCGCACTGCCAGTCGGGGGTGGACCCGGTGCTGCTGAAGCTCATCCGCCTAGCACAGCTCACCATCGAGTACCTGCTCCACTCGCAGGAGTTCCTCACCTCTCAGCTGCACCTCCTGGAGGAGCGGCTGCGCCTGAGCCAGGTGGACTACGAGGAGAGCAAGAAGCTCCTCGCCAAGCAGGCTGGGGAGATCAAGCTACTCAAGGAAGAGTGTAAACGCAGGAAAAAGATGCTCTCCACCCAGCAGATGATGATCGATGCCAAAGCCAGCTATTACCAGGTGAGACACTGCGTTGTGATTACAATGCACAAAACCTCAGTTCTCACTGGCTGGGATAGTGAGAGGCCTTTATAGTACTGTGTGTTCTGTTTGTTTGTGTTCTGTTGGTATGTTTTTAAGATTTGCACTGTAAATCAAAAGAAACAGCATATTTAAGCAAAACAGTAATTTTAACCAACAGATGATGTGGTTCGTTACCTTCTGTAGGCTACCATAGGATTAATAAACAGGTGTCGTCTGGCTTTATTGAAGTCATGTAAATGCTGGTTGTTAAAGAACCTCTTTCCTCTTAATGGGTGTCATGAAAAATAAATCATGTGCAAATTGCCACTGAGGTCGGCCCCCGAACAGTCTGGAATAATTAAATTTGTGGATTTTTCTCATTTTTTATTGTGAGATCTTTTCAAGTACCGTGTACAGAAGAGTTTCAAGAATAGTGAAAAGAACTTCTATATACACTTCAAATAAGTTTTCCCATTATTCACATTTGCCACATTTGCTTAATTTCCTTTGCCTTTGTATACATATTGAACTTTTTGACAGTAAGTTGCAGACTCTTAAATATTTGAATGTGTTTATTTCCTAAGAACAAGAACACTAACAGTATTTTAAAAATTAAAAAATTTGCTTTTCTGTTGTTAATCTCCAACTGTCATGGGTTGGCCATTGAACCCAAGATAAATATTCTAATTTTGAGTGTAACAAAAATCAGTGTGTATACATCTATATTTTTTATTGATTAGGTAGAAAAAGTGCAAAAGGTATCAGTGATGTTTGAGAAAGATACTAAAATAAGTAACAGACTGGCAAGATTTTTTTCACACTCTTGCATTCTAGTCATTTGGCTAAATATAGTTTAGAAGGCATCATGGATTTAGGTAACAATAAATGCAGAGAACTGGGTTTAGGGTGTAGAAAAGGGTAAGGTTAATAGTGCTTAGGACTGTCCCAACAGAAGTGTTGAGACAGTGTACTTAAGGTAGGTGAACAGTTGAGAAAGAGTACTATTAGAAAGGCTTAGTGTTTACCCTTGGAGACACAACCCTGAGGCATAATTGTCAAATGACACTTGATGTTACTAATTGCTGGTTCATTTCATAAATGCTATTTAAAAACTAAATATTTATAAATAGTCCTGAAATGGCTTTTTATAAATATATTTCATATACAGTGAATACAATGAGTGTTATTTAAACATTAGAAAAGGTTTATCTTACTCAAGATTTGGTCATAATCTAAGTGAAATATTAAAACCTATCTATAACCTATTGAAATTTTATATTTATAAACTTTTTTCATTCTTTTGGTAAACAGAAATAGCGGTTAGGAAATCAAGATTTTTAAATGTAAATGACGTATAAAGATAAAAGTAATAGCTTGGTTTTATCACACGAATGACATGTGATGACTCTAGGCCACTAAGCAGACTCTAAAAGACGATATTAGCTGGATGGGATGCCCAGGTATGACAGACAACAGGTTGGGGTGACTAGACCCTCTTGTGCTATGTAGTACAGGTACACTCTGCCTTCTCTTAAGTGGCTTGAAATTCATTCTCTTTATGGAGTCTGAGCAGTGTAAGCTTTTCAGAGTTAACTGCCTGTTTTTTAATCTTGGCCTGTTTTGTTCTGAGTTTCCCATGAGATTATATGAGTATGTAAAGTGTGAAGAAGGCTCACTAAATAGCATCTGACATATGGATGTTGATTTTTGCAATAGCTTCCTGGTGAGTTGTGGCTATTTGTGACCTCTTTGCAAATCCTCAGACCTTTTTTAGGAGCTCATCATGTAGTGAGGGTATAGAAAAGAAGGCCAGAGATCACAGTGCTGGTGTTGTAAGAATCAGTGATTCAGGGAAGGCAGTCAAAGACTTGCTAAGAATAGTTGGCCCATAAGCTAGCTGGGATTCCACAGTGTTATAATCATTGAAACACCAAGTTAAGGAAGTGGAGATATTTGGCCTAAAATAAATTTATAGGAAAACAGTTGATTTTGGTTAAATAGTTATTTGATGTTAGTATGCAGTCATGAATTTGTGTTTAAACAGACACCTCCAACAGCTGGGAAAGTCTGAGGGCCATGTGTAAAGGTCTGTATGTACTAACGATGTAGCTATCAATTTTTTTTTAATTTAAAAATACTGCTGCATCATAACAGAATTTAGACTCATTCTAAAAGACCTTTCATTTTCATAGCTGGAAGACTCAGATTCCTTTTCATGCTCCAGCAACTTGGGCAGATTTTGGAATGTCAGTGGATTTCTGTCTGTGTTTCCAATTATTCAGCCTCTTAAAAGTTGAAAATGAGTGGAGGAGTAGAAGATGCATGCTTTATGCAGTCAGAGAGACATAGGTTAAAATATGCAGCTAATAATGTTGTGACAACTTTTCTGAGCTTTAGTTCACGGATAAAATGGTGGCCTTGAAATTAAAAAAGCTAATGATGTAACAGGGCTTACCTCAGTGTAAGCACAGTGGAAGTGTTGGTTTCTTTATCCACTCACTATTCTCTGTTACATAGTCTCTGAGTCTCTGCTCTGGTAAACTGTGACTGCCTGTACTCACCTGTCTCTATAAGCTGGAGGGCACTGGTTTATCCTGTGTACTCCCCTTTCTTACAGATCCAAGAGGAGTTGATTTTACAGCCTGTTCAACTTTTTACTTGTGGGTAGGGTGGAGTGGTGATTTTCAATTTCCTTATGTGCAGATCCAGAAACTGGAAGTCTCTTAGCTTTTTAGTTTTGTGTTGTTTTTTTAAATACAGAAACTTTTCATTTTTAAGTAGTCCAAATGTCAGTGTTTGGAATAGGACCCTTTCTTACCCTGAGCTCATGACTCTTCTGTATGATTCAAATAGTGAAATATATATTTTTTCCATTTTTAGAAATTAAGTTACAATTCTAGGGTCCCTCATCATTTTCTCTCTCTCATACTGCTCTCAGTCCTAGAGCCCACACTTATATCTGAGTCAGTGTAGGTGGTCCCTGAAATACAGTGAGGCAGCCAGAGCTATGGTGAGGCAGTCACCATAGGCAGAGAAGGCTGGAAAGATGGTGAAAAGATTCTCGGAAATGCAATGCTGAGAAATATGCCATAATGTTAGTTTTCTAGGACACTAGAACCTGAAGCTCTGATGCACTTATACTGGTTAAGAGTCAAGCAGTATATGAATAGAAGAAAATATAAATAACACAATGGAAATGAAACAGCAAAATCCAAACTGACAGAAACTTTGCAGGACAAATATTCAGTTTCTTCAGCAAAAGAATTACAAGGAAAAAAGAGAGCTAGAGGGGCAACCTATAGGTGAAAAGATAGTTAAGGAACATAACCATTTGCAGGAGAGGAACTTATGTGGATTCTGATTCAAAAGAAACAAAGCTATAAATTTTTTCTAAGACGGTGGGTGAAATACTGGGGAAAAATAATAAATGGTTGAATATTTGTTGATATTAAAGAATATTCACGTTTTAAAAGACAGAATAATGCTATTACAATCATGTTAAAAGACGGTCCATTTAGAGGTAGGTTTTGAAATACAGTGGACTCTCGGTTAACTGGTAGCCATGGAGATTGGCAGGTGCCAGACAAATGTACGTCAACTTGCAGTTCACTGGCACCTATGCTAGATAAATGTAGTAGTATTTCTTTGATTTTTTGCTGCTTGCTTGAGAGTGCCCGTTGCTTGAATTCCAGGTAATGGAGAGTCTACTGTATTTGAGAAAATATAATATTCAGGTTATTTCAGAGTAATCCATGGGCAAGGATATGAAACAAGTTGATTTTTTGCTTAAATTTTGAATCAGTGCTAAAATGGAAAATAGAAATTGATCAAATTAACTTTTTCTCATTAAATTCGTATTAGGAGGCCAAATATTTTAATGCATGTGCTCAGTTATTTATTTATTAATGCTTGGCTCTGGGAATTAAGCTATGAATACAATAGGAGTCCATGCTTTCAGGAAGCTGACATTCTGGAACGTAGAGGGACTTGGCCAAGAGACAATAAACAAGTGAAATAAATGTAAAAATATTAACTGGTAAGACTTAAAATGTGATGTGACAGTGACTGGTGGGAGGGTCATGTTGAGGATGTGCCGTTCGTCCCCAGCGTGTAAGGAGCCATAAACCACATCGTGAATGTCAAGAAGGTGTCAGCAATGGAAAGGTCTGGGGAAGATTCAGACAGGGGTCCAACTCACACAAAGATGCTGAAGTTGGCCTACTTGAGGACCAGAAATAAGACTAGCATGGCTGGAGTATCCCAAACAAGTTGCTGGTGACAGTCTGGGCACCACCAGTCTAATGGGAGCAGAAAGCACTATAATGTGCTACCTTAACTACAAAAAGGTAGTTCCCACTCCCTTGTGCTCAGTTTGGGAAGAACACCCTGGCTATATATTTGTCTTTTTAATCATGCTTTCAGTATCCCTTGTCATTCTGGTATTTTTTAGGAGAAAGCCCCAAAGAGGTAGTGCTTCAGGTACCCAGATTTTAATTGAAATTAGTTGAAAGGATGCTTGTTACAGACACTTGGATTGTTGCACTCTCCTTTTCAGTGCCATTTTTGTGACAAGGCCTTCATGAATCAAGCTTTTCTACAGAGTCATATTCAGCGTCGCCACCCTGAAGATTCTCACCTGAGTAAGTAATGAGCTCATCTTCAAATAACTTTTCTTTCTGGTACCTTTTTCTTTTTTTCAGTGAGATATGGTCCAATGCATTTCTCAATCCTTTAAAAAGAAAGTGTCGTAGTCCTGTTCATTCAAGGAGTAAATTGAGCTCCTATTCTGTGCCGTGCACTGCACTAGGGGCTAAGGATATAGCCACAAGGGAGTCTTAATTTTAATGCCAGGGGTAGAGGAGATACGCCAAAATGAGTAAATGATTCTTTCAAAATGGTGGCAAATGCAATGAAGAAAATAAAGCAGTAGAATCGTTCCATACATGACTCTAGGTAGTCAGTGAAGACTTCACTGAGGAGGTAATATTTGATCGGAGACCAGAATGATGAGGAAATCCCAGTCTGGGGAAAATCTGAGAAATGAATATCCTAGGCAGGGAGAACTCTTGATTGTGAGGGAGTATAAGGAAGAGGTGGGACGACACATTTGAGGACCAGATAGAGGGTTGGTGGAATAGAATGAGCAAGGCGCAGTGGTCTTTGGTGATGTTGGAGAAGAAGGGTGAGGTCACATGGGACCTCCAATGCCCTGGGCAGGAATGTGGGTGTTTTGAAAAGCCTAATAGGAAGCCACTGGAGGATTTTAAGTAGTGGGGGACATGATGTCATTTGTACCTAATCTTGAGCCCTCTAGCTGCTGGGGGGAACACTGTAGGGGCAGTGGTGGAAGCAGGTAGAAGAATGAGGAGGCTATAAGAGTATCCAGGTGAGAGAATATGGCAGCTGTGCCCAGCTAATACCAAATAAGAAGGGAAAGAAGATGGCAGAGGGTAGGTTCCAGACACAGAACCCACAGAGATGTGAATCCACGTGAGAAAAAGAGGTGAAACAAAGATGATCCTGGAATCATGTCCTATGCACTTGAGTGAATGGCAGTGATGTTTACCTGGATGGGGAAACTAGGGGAGGGAAGCAGGTTAAAGGGGGAAGGAGAATGGACAGTTTGTATTGGACGTGGGTAAACTTAAGTCACACATACAATCACCATGCAAGTGGAGATGCTGGAGGTCTTGAGGTCAAGCGAGAGGCCCAGGCTGAAGATATAAACCTGAGGAGTCATTAGCAGAGCTGGGCTGGATGAAGCCACTTAGAGAAGAGAAGGCTGGGGGCCATCCCCAAGCCTCTCCCAACAGTAGGAGCTCAGGAGGAGCGGCTAAGTAGAGTGAGAAATAGCAGTTATGGAAGCAGGAGGAAAACCTGTTGAGGGTATTTTCCTAGAAACCAAGGGACATCAGTGTTTCAAGAAGGAGGTCGGTTGTGTGTAATGTTCCTGAGGTGCACAGAGTAAGATGAAGACAGAATTGACTGTTGATGCCACCATGGATATTGGTGACCTTGCCGTAGCAGCTTTAGTGGATTCGTGGGGACAAAAGCTGAATGGAATGAGCTGAGAATAAGGCAAGGAAGTGGTCATGTCGATTGCAGACATTTATTCTAGTAGCATTTGCTGAGGAGGAGAACAGAGACTTAAGGCCTTAACTGGAGGGAAACATGGGATCAAGGGAAAATGTTTGTTTTGTTTCCTGGGAGATGCAAAGATGAGTTTGGGTACTGAAATGAATTAACCAGTGTGAAGAGGGGGAAATTGAGGAAGCAAGAGAGGGGAGGGATTCTCTGATGTATCAAGGAGCAGGTTTCCTACTATTTAGATGTTCTCAAAAACAAAGAATGCAAGGTCTGTTTATCCATGAGTAGATCAAAACATTCTGCAGATTGCTGCAATAATCCACAGAAAATATATTATGATTTTAAATATTTTTAGTATCTAAATGGGCGTACTTCTAACTTGTTGCTCAGTGGCTGCTTTCTCCTCCCTTTTAGGCCAGCCTGGTTTTTTCCCCCTATTTTAGGAAACTAGATTTATTTAGGAAATAACTAAGCTTTGTATATATAATATGAACAGCATAAAATTCCATTTATAAGCCATGGACCACTGATACAGTTTAGCAAGAAATTGGAGAAATTGGAAAGATTAAATATTTTAATTAATCTAGCATTCTTCACTGTGAAACTGACTTTCTTTCTCTTCTGTTTCAGTATCTTATTCTATCTCATACTCGTTTCAGAGAGTATTTCAGACTCTGAAATGAGTATTATTTCTTCAGGTCATCTTTGAGATTCTGACTTTCTACTTTGGTTTCCATACCTTTCATGTCTACACTCACAGACACATGTATATCCATTCAGTCATGTGTACATCTGCATGTAAGTACATGTACATAAGTATTCTTCCTTTCACTTGTTGCTTCCTTTTTACTAGTTTGCAGTACCTCGCTTTTGCCTGTGGACAGGTTATGGCCCAAGATTGCATTTTGATTGCCACCTTCTGCTTGTCTTAGCACTGATGGGATTCTCTGGAGAGTTTGGTGGGAGCCATAAGGATGATGACCATACACATTTCAATACGTTGGTACCTGCAGTAGAAGCTGTTGCTTTCCCTGTATGATTGAGACCAACATCTCAAAGAATTGCTCAGGGTTATTCCTTTGTCATCATTATTGATCCCTGAATGGGATCTCACACTGTCTCTGTGAGATAATCCAACTTGAACACAGTGCACAGTGGCTGAAAGAATCCGCTAAAAATCATACAGTATCCAATAATACAAATAAACACTAAGGAGCAAAAAATTGGCTCATGTGGCTTAAAAAAATATTAATATCCCAGTAAGAGCAGTTTCCTTTGTCTTTGTGTTATCAGTAGGACTCTACCCCATAAATTTTCAGATAGGTTTCATAAGTGATAGTATTTTAATTAGATATTTCTGTTGCAACAGAGTATAATAAAAAGGCACAGACTGAGAAGCTCCAGAATGAGATCGACATGTTGAAGGAGCAGCTGCAGCTTACCCAGTCTCAGTTAGAGGCTGCCCAGCATGCCAATGCTGTCAGATTCTCTAAGGTATGATACCAAATTCTGAAACAATGGTATGTTGGGAAGGATTGGCATTAATTCCTTGTAAATGTTTGGTAGGATTTACCAGTAAGCCATCTGGTTTGGACTTTTCTTTTGGGGGAGGTTTGTGATTACTGATTCAGGCTCCTTACTTATTGGTCCGTTCAGATTTAGTCTTGGTAGGGTTCTGTGTTTTTAGGCATTTGTCCGTTTCTTCTACTAGACTGTACAATTTGTTGGCATACAATTGCTCATAGTATATAGTCTCTTATTTGAATCCTTTTTCTTTTCTTGGTTAGTTGAGCTAAAGATTCACCAATTTTGTTTTTCTTTTCAAAAAACAAACTCTTAGTTTCATTGATCTTTCCTATTATTTTCCTATTCTGTATTTTATTGCTTTTTGCTCTAATATTTATTGTTTCCATTCTTCTGCTAACTTTATGCTTAATCTGTTCTTTTTTTTTTTTTTTTTTTTTTTTTTTTTTTTTTTTTTTTTTTTTTTTTTTTTTTTTTTTTTTTTTTTTTTTTTTTTTTTTTTTTTTTTTTTTTTTTTTTTTTTTTTTTTTTTTTTTTTTTTTTTTTTTTCTAGTTTACATGTAATGTTAGGTTGTTTCAGATTTTTTTTTTTCTTGATGTAGGCATTTATAACTATAAAGTTTTGCCTTACAACTGCATTGCTGCTTCCCATAAGTTTTGATATGATGTGTTTTAATTTTCATTTGTTTCAAGATACTTTTAATTCCTCTGATTTCTTCCTTGACCTATTGGTTGGTTGTTCGGGAATGTGTTGTTTAATTT
>PVKE010020847.1:0-27110 GCA_004027555.1 Craseonycteris thonglongyai
GGTAACCACCAAACCATTGAGTGTGTCCATAATGCTGGTGCCCTCTCCCACCTTCCCTCCCTCTCTCCCTCCCCCCTCCTCCCCCTCCCTCCGGCAATCACCAAGCTATTGAGTGTGTCCATAGGTCTCTGTGTCTTTGTTACTTTCACTTTTATATTCCACCTATAAGTGAGGTCATGTGTTTCCTGATTCTTTCATTAACTGCAATTTTTAACATGGCCAATCTTAGATTTTTAACATGCACACTTGCTGTAATAATTCTTTTTTTTTTTTTTTTTAATATATATTTTTATTTATTTATTTATTTTGACAGAGGAGAGAGAGAGAGAGAGAGAGAGAGATACAGAGACAGAGAGAGAACTGAACTGGGGGCACTCCCCAGCTCAGCATATGGGTCTGCACGGGCCGGGGCCGGGATTCGATCCTCGGTCCCCGGCGCTGCAAAGTGAGCGCTTAACCCACTGAGCCACCCCGGCTTCCCCTGCTGTAATAATTCTGAGGTTAATGAATAGCTCTTCTTTCCCTCAAACAACAGAAAAACTTTCATCTTTTCAATTTAATCTCTATCTCTATTTTCCAAAATATTCTTTTTAATATTGTACTTTCACCTTATTTTTTTAACCTCCCTAAATTATTGATTATTTTTATAGTCAATGACTATTTTGTTCTCCACTACTTATTGCTTTTTGATTACCACTGTCTCTTGATTCTCACTCTTTGCTACTCACTTCTTATTAGCCAAGAATTCCTTTTAATAATTCTTTCATGTTGGGCCTGTGAGTGGTAAATATGCCCTGGGCCTTCTCATCCTCCTGTCTACATCTCTTACTCTCTTGTTAAAATTTCTATTTTCTAAATTTTTCTATACCCTGTAATTCTCTAAGTGTTTTCCTCCACTGTGTTCTCCACTTACATCTAATCTCTGGTTTAATCCCTCTTTTGAATTATAGGTGTGAATAGCTGTAGTTTTCATTCCTAGCAGTTGTATTTGGTTCCTCCTGTTAAGACCATCGTTCCTCTCTCTCCTCGTATATTGTTCTTACTTCTTTCATCTCCTTCAGAGTCCTAGATGCACACCGTCTGCCTGCCGGGTTAGTCCCCAACTCCAAGAAGAAAGAATCCCCCGCGTGAGGCTTCAGTCTAAACACTGTGCCTCAGTCCTTCTGCTCTGACTTACCACCCTGGGGACCCTGGTGAGGTCTGATCACCAGAAGGAGGGAGAGGACTGAACTCCAGCCTGTGCCCAGTGCTCCTGGGGGAGGGGCACACTCCTCCCTGCCCTCCCCCTTCTGACTCTGTGATCATTAATCCACACCAGATTTACTTTAGTGCTCCTATTTTGTTCCATCCTAATAATTACCTAGTTGTCACATCTATTGAATTGCCTACTTTTGTATTATTGATTTTAAATGTCACTCTTATCACACACTATACCTGGGTTTGTTTCTAAATTTTGATTCTGATCTGGTGAGCTTTATGATTGTTTCTGGGTGGTAACAGACTATTTTAATTTCATGGTTATGTTTTGTTGAGACGAACTACACCTGTGCCTTTAATTACTCTCCTCTTCCATCTCCTTTCTTCTCTCCATTTCCCTCCATTTCCTTTCATCCATCTCCGTTATCTTCTCTCTCTCTCAGATCTTACACTGTTATTCTTCTTTATAAACTTCAGAATCATGTTGTTAATCTTCAGGAAACCTCATGCTAATTTTTAAAGGTTGCTGTTTTTATTACGTCATACCTTCTTGTTCAAGAATGATATGCATCTTTCTATTTCTATTTCTTCATCATCTTTTATATTTCTCAGTAAAGCTTTATAATATTTTTCATGAAGTCCTGCACATTTCTGGTGAGATTATCTTGAGGTATGTAATATTTTGTGGCTATTATTCATGGAATCTTTATTATATTTTTCTAACTGGTTATTGTGTGGATTTATATATTGATAGGTCACTTAGTAAACTCTCTTTAGTACCTCAAAAGCTTGTTAGATGATTCCTTTTTGTTTTCCAGTCAGGCTTTTTTGTTTTGATATAAAAATAATAACCTTTGTTTCTATTCTTCCAACAGATTATTTTAGAATGCTTAATTACTTTTGATAAAACAATGGTAAGTACAAAAATGGTTTGGATCCTTGGCTTTTTATAGGCATGAATGTAATTCTTTAAGTATTTTACTATCCAGTGTGGCATTGCACAAAGATAGTTACTCTTTACCATGGCAACAAATTTCCTTCTGATTTGATTTTATTAAGAAATTTTGTCAGAAATGAATGTTGAATTTCATCAGATGCCTTTCCATGCCTACATTTATGTAGGAGGTAATGAGAAGATTTTCTTACTTAACCTCTTATAAAATACATTATTCTAATTATATAAGTACTTTTGTACCTACTTCTTCTGCCTTTAACTTTTCTTTGTCACTAAATTGGTGTGTCTCTTGTAGATATACTCTGATGTACATATACCAATATGAGAAATTTATTGTTTAAAAGAAAGTTTAGCCCATTTACTTTTTTGTTGCAATCAGTATAATATCCTTGACTTTCTTTTCGTCATCTTATGGTTGACCTTCTTTTTTCATCCTATTTTCTGTATTTTGACTTCCTTGTTGTTTCTTTGCTATAGGGATTATATTATCTTTGACCTTTCCTAGTAATCTTGAAGATATGTGTCCTGTTTATTTTTATTACCATTAATAGTTACCTTTAATTATTAAACATCTAACCTTCTAGTTCTGTAGTAATCAATATCAAGATGAATATGTATCCATTGCATTCTCTTCACATAATATAAGAAATATACCAGGTAAGAAAATTTTGGCTAGAAGAAGCAAGCTGTGCTCACTAGGGCTAAATAAGCGTCTATTTTTTTCTAAATGAGAACAAGTCTGGAGACAGCTCTCAGCATTGGTTCGGTAGCTCAATCATATCAGAGCTAACGTCTCTGCCATCCTCTTTCTCATGGTAACAAAATGGCTGCCACAGCTCCAGTCATCATATTGACATTCAAGGCAATAAGAATAAGGGCAGGCCTGTCCCTGCTGTTTCTGTGTCAGGCATCTAAGCACCTAGGAGACTTTGATTAATGTCTCATTGGCCAGAACTCTGGCACACGTCTCTCCCCCACAAACAGAGGATATTCTGAGAGTGAGCATGTCTCCTGTCTATTATACTGTAGGTGGCGTGGGGGATGGGGCGTCAGCCCTAGGGGAATGAACTTACATTTGTGTCCTCCCACTGTAATGTCACGTGAGGGGAATTTCCCTCACAATGAATATTTTCTTTTTACCAATTATGACATAGCATTTAAACCAGCAGTGAAAACGGAGGCTGGTTTTCCCAGCACACAGTAGGTGGTTAATAAGCATTTAGTCAAACCACTTTTTTTAGCCTATTCACAAATTGCCTACCTTTGAGTGGCTCAGCCTAAATTGCCAAATTCCATATCTTTTATCCTACGATCTCATTTTTTATCTGCATTTTATTCCGACATTATTGCCTTTTTTATTCCAAGTAATAACAAAATGCATTTTCTTTCAAACAATTTGTATTGGGTTATCTATGAAAAAAGTTCCTTCAATGAAAAGCACACATGACAAATTCTGTCAGCAGTGTCAGGAATAAACAGGCGCCTGTCTCAGCTAGTACTGCCTTCCAAGGTTATAGTGTTTTTGCGTTCAGCTATGGTGGTCTGTATTTTGGTTAACTTGTTTATGACTTTAGGCCATTTCTGTCTTTTTTTTTTTAAGTTAGACATTTACTAGACATTTAATGATATTAAGGCATTGTTGGCCTTTGTAGGTGTGAGAGCCTTTCTGGTTTACCAGTGAGATTTGAGCGGACCTGCAGTTGTGGGGTGCAGCCTGAGCACATCTTCTCACTCTCCCCAGATCAGTTGTGTAGTGAAATGAGTCCTGTAAACTCTGACATGTTTGTATTGACTTATGTTGTAAATGTATGTAGTTGTGTACATAGTCATTATTTAAATAGACACGAATCAATTAAAAGTAAAAAAAAGACATAAGAAGTGAATGCACCTCTATGGTGCTTTTCTAACAACTCAGAATTTTGTCAGGCTGTCTGGACCCGAATCCTGAGTCTTCCCCCACAAGCCGCATGCGTTGGCTACTTAACGTTTCTTCGAGCTTCAGTTTATAAAGTTTATACATTTTTATAAATTCATTTATAATATTAGGTTCATATATTATAGGATTATTGTGAGGATTAGGGATTATATGAAAGAGCTCAGAGTACTAAATCTTTCTTGATACATCTTTAATTCACTGTTGACTGAACAATAGAAATGAATAAAAACGGAAAACTTAGCTCTGGCGAAATTGCACTGTGCACAGTTCTGTGACAGGGGCTCTATTTCCTTCCACTATGCTTTGTCCAGGTGCATCGGTGCTAAATGGGATGGTCCTGGTGCCCATCACCTCCACTCTCCTCCAGCCAAAGGGGCCCTCCCTAGACCACCCTGTCTGGGGGCAGCACTGGCTATCCCCTGAGCACAGGTGGAGTCACCTGTGAGACAGGTATGGACCTCGTGTTAAGGACCATCCAACCTGGGTGCTGGGCTGGTGGGATGAGTTCTGCCCAGTGGAACGTGGGAACCTAAATGTCAGATGGTGGGCACCCTGCCTTCTTATTGTCTGATGCCCTGTCTCAAGAAAAGAGAAGAAATCTAATGCCCTCCCCAACACCTCTGCCAGTTCCCGTGGTCACATTTGGCCCCGGCCTGCAGCTTCTACTCAGGTATTGCATCCCTGCATAAGCTGGCGTCCTGCGCCACTTTGACCAGGTGTGGCTCACTCTCTGTTCCTGGTCACCATGACAGTTCACTCAAACCTTCCACGAACATGAGCTAAGTGCTCTCTCTGGTCATCTACTGCTGAGCACAGACCACCCAAAATGCAATGGCTTAGAACGTCAACAGTCATTTACGTGGCCTGTGCAGCTCCCAAGATGGCCCGCTCATCTGGCGAGAAAACCGGTGCAGGCTGTTGGCTGGGAGGTGAGGCCGGGCTGTCAGACCTCGATTCCTGTCCAGACGGGCCTGTCCCAGCATAGCAGCTGGTTCTCAGCAGGGCTCCCAGACACAGAAAGTGCACGCGCTGGGTCTGAGGCCTGGCTCTGGACCCAGACGCTAGCAGAGCACCACTTGGTCTTTGTTCTGTTGACCAAGTAGCCAGAGAGCCTGCGCAGGGTCATGGGGACCCCACCTCTCAAGAGCTGTGAGTGAGTTTGAAGCCAGCTTTAGTTTACGGCACTTGGGAAGCTAGAGGAAGCTGTTACAGCCCACCCCCACCAACCACCACCAAACACTAGATGTTCTGATTCCCAAGAGTCCTGCAGGCGGCCCGCCACCCCTGCCGGGGGCTCTCCCCGCTCCATCTCTTCTCTCGTCGTCACCCTCCCGTCTCCTCTGCTTCTCTCACCCCACATTTCCGTCCACTTCTAATGCACAGCCACGTCAGCCTTCCCACGCCTTGATTTCCACTCTCCTAACTTTAGGCTCTCACCTGCCCTGGTGGCTTTTTACGGTAGTTTTCTAAACAGAGACATGTCTGCTTAGGTAAAGGCAGTGAGCAGCCGTTAGAGTGACATGTTTCACCACCCTGCTGCGAGAAAAGGTGATTACGTTAAACAAACCAAATCACAACCCGCCGGTCCCTCTGCCATCGCGACTCCTCCCGCCCTGCTTCCTGTCCCGCCTGCCCACACCCTCTGCTCCAAAGCCCGTGATTGTCTTGCGGTTCCTCAAAGACTCCACGCTCGCTCTGCATCCGGGTCTCCCCTGCTGAAAGGGCTCTCCCTCGTGTGTCCACTGGGCTCCACCTCCCCATCACTTCTGCTTCAAACGCCAGCTTACTGGTTGTGCCTTCGCTGAGCATTTACATGGCCTTGCCCTGCCCCCAGCGGGCCCTCCCCTTCCCCAGGTTTATTTCTGTCACCAGCACTGTCACCGCGTGGCATGCTCCGCTCATCATAGGTTCGTTTAGTTGTGCGTTGTCTCTTGTGCGAGCTGGGGCTGTCTGATCTGTTCACGGCTGTGTTTTCAGCACCTGGGACAGTTCCCGGCACAGCGTGGGGCGCCCAGACTATTTGCTGAGTGGTGACTAAATGAATGGGTAAAAATATGGTGGGAATTGGCCAGGAAGGGCTGGAAAGACAGCTACAGTGACCCGCTTTGCCTGGGACGGTGGGGGTTTGCAGGATGCGGGGCAAACAGTGATAAGCTGGTGGCCCTAGTGCCAACTCCCCCACCTGTTCTTAGATAAATCAAGCAGCTGTGGGAGTGAGACCACAGGAGCCTGCAGGGAATGTCGGAAAGGGTGGCTGTCCCCAGTCCTGCGTCCTCAGCTCACAGCTCCGCATCCCTACTCCTTACGGGGGGTCACTCAGCCCCATCATGGCCCGACAACGGAGGATGTGGCAGGCTGCTGTCTGGGTAGGAGAGCGCGTTCCAATTCTGCTAAGCTGCTTGGAGCGCACACTCCCTCAAGACGCTGCTCAGAACTGCTGGCGGGGAGTCGGCATTCTCCTTTCCCGCCCTCCCCGAGCCCCTCACGCTGAGAGCGCTACGCCTCTGGCTGCAGCCTCCCAAGGGGATGAAGAGACAGCATGAGTAGCGGGAGCGCGACGCCCGAGATGAGCTGCGCTTGCCCCCCGTGCAGGGCTGGGCCAGGGCCCCCCTGCTCTTTGAACCTGTCAGCAGGAAAGATCCAGCCAGGAGTCATGCCTCGCTGATCCGCTCGCCTCTGATCCAGGGTCGCAGTGGCCCAGCGAGCCCTCTTGTCTGTTGGGCAGTGACGTGGGGGGAATGAGCATAAGCAAACTCGAATGGAAGCCATGACAGCACAGAGGAAAGAAAGCCAAGCAACCCTCTCGAAGGCATCTGAGCAGGACACCTGGTGCCTCCTCGATGGGATTGTCAGGCAGTCTTGCTCCGGCGTCACTGCTGCTGCAGCCGAGGGGACCCCTGTGTTTCCAGCTGGACACGCCCGGCCTGGGCCTGCAGTTTGGCTCCACAACCCCAGGCGGATGTTCAGACCACGCAGCAACACAGAGCAGCTTCTGCCAGTGCCAGTCCAGCGTCGGCCCTGAGCCACGGCGACATCTCTGCAGAGAGTCTGCCCGAGGCTGCCGCTTTCTGCTGCAGCCATGTGCTGTCACCACCGGCTCCAGGGTGACAACCTGTCACACTCCGGTGGCTTCCTCCCTTGCTCCCCAGAACACCTTCAGAGAGAGAGTGAGTCTCCAGCTATATGCCCTCTTTTTCTTGCCAAACCAAGACAACTGTTCAGTAATTAATGGCATATTTAACCGTGTCAGGGAGGTTTGCTTTCTTCTCCAAGGAAGAAGGAAGGGTCAGCACACACGTAAATACAAGACCAAACTCGGGCTCCTTCCCGGCGGGTGACCGGTGCTCCAGTGGGAAGGGGTGCGCTTATTCTGCCCCGCTGAGAAGAAGCCCTCTGTTCAAGGGGCGCGGGGGGCCGACCTCCTGTGCTGCCGCAGGGGAGCTCACAAGGCCTTTGTTAGCGTTCACTTCTCATCCTCTATGAAGGCGGTTTGGTTCAGGGAGACGATCTTTTGGGAGAATTAAAACCCTGACATGGAAGGCAGTTTTTAAAAGGTGATTGGGATTTGACAAGTGACTCCGTCCTGGATATTGGGGTGTTCTGACCTCAGGAAATGGTGGCTGTGTGTGGCGGGGAGCAGCTGGTTAGATGGTCCCGCAAAGGGTGGTTGTCAAGAGACCAACCCTGAACCTCTCCCAGGCCGCCTCCCCCCTACCCCACGCTTCCACCCAGGATCTCGCAGGAGTGTCCCAGCTGAGTATGGCCTTTGGGGGCAGACAGGTATGGGTTTGAGTCGGATCGTCACCTCCTCCTGCTGTGTGGCTTTCTGTAAAATGAGGCCGTGGTCACAGCACGGGGCGGGGATGAAATGGCATGATCCCCACAGAGAGCTCCGCACACCGCCTGGCAGGTCGCCACACATGCCCCTCACAGGCAGGGTCCTTCTTCTGGGGACCCCAGCTTGTCCATGCTGCCCCTCTGTCTTCTGGGGGGTACATGCATCTGCCCACTGCTTTCTGTCTGGGATGGTTACAGCAGCCGCTTGCAGAACAGCCCCAGAGTGGAAACCACCCAGTGCCCATCGCTCAGTGACCGGATGATCACAATGTCCTGCGAGTCCTCAGCCCTGAAAAGGAACGAGGCACCGGCAGCCCTGCTGCCTGGAGGGCTCCGGGGAAAGCAGCCAGTCACAGAAGGCCGCAGGGCGTGTGATTCCCCCGCAGGAAGTGCAGAACAGGCCAGTGCGGAGCGACAGAAACGGAGGAGGTTGCCAGGGGGAGAGGACGAGAGGGGTGACTGCTAATGGGTACGAGGCGTCTTTTGGGGCTGATGACAGTAAAATTAGATTATGGGAGTTTCACAACTCTGTGAATATAAAAAAGCATTGAATTATATATGCTAAACAGGTAAATTGTATGTTGTATAAATTATATCTTAAAGCTGTTAATTTAACCGAAAACGAATTCCTGCCCCTCAGTGTCTGTGTATCACATAGACGTTTGTATCCAGTGCACACATTCGTGTGCATGTGTGCACAGTGTGTCCTGGGAGCCACGCGGGACGGGGGAGCAGGGCTGGGCAGCAGTGAGCAGAGGGTGAGAAATGCCGGCTCCCTGGCGTTCGGGGAGCCTTTCATGAGCCTCCTGCCCCATCTGCCCCAGTGCCCACTCCCTGCGGATCAACCTGGTTACGTGAGCAGAGTCCAGGGAGCACCCAGGGGACCCATTGCAGCTTCCAGTTTAGGTCGTTTTAGAGGAAATGTCTGAGAGTGGAGATAGAGAAGGGGGGGGGTGAAGAGAGAGAAGGGGAGATGGAAGTGTACAGAGAGAGAGAGAGAGGGGAGAGAGAATCAGGGTGGCAGAGAAGAGTGAGGAGACATGGAGGAGGAGGGAAGGGAAGGAAGGAGAAAGACAGAGAGAGGAAGAGCTAGAGAGAGTTTTCAACAGAGCACAAGTGCTGCTCCTGGTGCAGCCTGAGGGACCCTCTTGCTCCCCCTCTCTGCCCCCTCCCTCCCACCTCCTTTTTCTCTCTCAGACATTCCCTGAGGTCCCCCTAGTGCACTTGGCAATCGTTTTGCTACCCAAGGCCCACGCTTGCTGGCTGAAAACCACAGGAGTGGTTTCACCTAGGAAACCACCTTCCGCCTCCTTCCCGCAATAAGCGGCCTAAGTAATTGCCTCTGAAGCCCCTTGGCTGGAAGGAGTTGACTGACAGCTCATTCTCTCCACGCTGTTGGGATTGATCGCCCCAGAAAGACAAGGGGAGCGTGCAGGGAGTCCTGCTCTGGGCGCTGGGCACCGCCGCGGGCCCGGGCGCCAGCCGCGTGATGGGCGGCTCTCGGGGAAGCAGGAGCGGGACGCGGCCCCACCAGCGACGGGCTGCGCTCGGGCGGCATGATGCGGTGAGAAAATATAAATGGAAAATTACTGGAGCTGAAATCTTATTGCAAAGTTATTTATCTTTGTTATTACTTTCTGAATCCTCTTGTGCTTTTTGTTCACGGCAGTGGATGGAGGCACTCTTACTTACACTTTAAGCCGAGATTAGGGGCAGAAAATGTGCCTCCCAGCACCACAAAACACCAGATTAAGTCTCATCTAGGCCTGTGATTGCTCTCATTACAATGAAATGTCTAGAAATTGAAATAACGATGATAAAAAAGTTCTTCAGGCCTCTTCCCAGACAGCTCTCAGGCTTCCTATTGGTGTCACTTAGCGTTTCTTACTAGAATAACAATGGTCGGAACAGAACTTCCATGAGGACACGTCTGAGAGTCCTGATTCCGGTCTCCAGTTTGTCAGGCAGACGCTCTGGGCACTTCAGGGAGAAGACAGGTGCTGGAGATTTAGTTGAATCAGACCAGTTCTATACAGCAGACTCTCAGTTAACCAACACCCATGCAGGTTGGTAGGTGCCAGGTACATTTAAGTAGACTCCCGTCCACCGGAAATAGTTGCTCCGCATGCTGACACTCATTACGTGCCAAGTGTGTCTGTTGTGCATATAATCTCCCCTACTCCTTCTGAGGCTACTTAGTAGAGCTGAGATGACTCCAGCGGCCCCTTCCCTCCCACCCAGACCTGCTGGGTCAGAGCAGGATGCCTGCTGGCCACGGTGCTTGGTGTAGGGGTGGGGACGTGACCCAGGGTGGGCCATAGCCTAGCCAGGGGTCTCCAAACTTGTCAGCCCACGGGCCACATTAACTATCAAACAGCAGTTTGGGGGCGACTACACACTCGAGGTCCAAATAAAGAAGAATCAAAACATAGATGTTGTTTTTAATTATTTATTGAATATTATTTTATTCAGATAAAAAGGTCTCCACGGGCCTGATGAGAGGGCCTCGCGCGCCGCATCCGGCCCGTGGGTCGTAGTTTGGAGACCCCTGTCTTAGAGGCTCAGCCTCCTGGTCTTTAATAGGGAAAGAATAGTGTGACCCACCTCATGGGTTGTGTGTTAATTGGTTAAGATAATCCTTTCAGGGCATGAGCAGGGTACCTAGCACAGTACCATGTGCTCAGTGACTGCTAGATCATGGAGAAAAGCACCAAGAGGGAAAGAGAGCTTCTGGCTAGTTTTGGGATTCTTTTTCTTTTTAAATAGATAAACTAGGTCACAAAGAAATATAGCTTGAATATATGTTGCAGGCGAATTCAGTTTTGAAGTCTTTTGAGGGTTTTTATATTTTCATCTCTATAAAATTGTGGAGGGCTGAAAATACTCCCAAACAAGCTGAGATTTCATTAGAATGTAATGCATAAGGCCGCACCTTATTTCTCCTGAAGGGAAGGGATGTGAAGGGGAGGAAACAAGGAACAGGCCGTTTTAAAACTCCACTTCCAAGTGCATCCATCTTGTGACCTTTAAAATAGCAATGAGGTCCATGCACCTCAGCAATAGTGTCACAGACAGTGAGAACTGAGCACATTAACACGGCATGATTTCTGTATTAAAAGGTGAAACTTGTCGGAGCTCAGATGGGCACGTTCTTCATTTCCTAGGGCTGGACGGGTGGCTCCTCTCTCATGTCACTTTTCCCTTCCACACAGACACACAGAACCCTGTACCCAACTCGTTCATTCTTGCCCTGTCTTTCCGGATAGACAAGGAAGCTTAGGGTCTTGGGGGTGAAGTCCTAGCTCCACCACCGAACCCTCCCCGCCCGCAGGATGGTGACTTACCGCTGCCTCTGAGCCTGTGACGTGGGGGCGGCAGTGGTAACTGACCCATGGGGTTGGAGCGTGATGCAAGGGGGGTGCCGAGATGCCCCCTGAGCTGTAGGCAGAACCTGCTTACTGCCTGCTCTTGCCCCTCAGTGGACTCCAGGGCCTGCGGTCTGACCAACGGGCTGGTGTCTCCAATCCAGCATCTGCTGAGTCAGTGGAAGCCCAGGCCTCGGATCTTCCCAGCTCCCTGCTGTTCTGCAGTCCTTGCGCTTATTCTGGAAGCTTGCATGTTAAGTGGTCGCTGTTCTCCGCCCTGCCCCCTCGCCTCTCCCCCAGGCCCCGAATCCCCAGGACCAGCCTCAGGTCAGTGGGCCAGGCCCCTGCAGTCCCAGAGCTGGTCTTTGCTCAGTGGCTTATTAACATAAAATCATTTTCTAACTCGCTATTACAATAACAATGATTATTGCAATTGAATTGCAATTCCAGGCGCCTCATGGTGTTTCAGTGATTATTTTTATCCTGCCATTATGAATGTTGTTAATAACTCGTAAGGGTTATATTCATCATCCAGTCCGTTAGCTTCACATCATCTGCAGCAGGAGCAGTAAAGCCGGAGCTCGGGTCAAAAGGGGTCTGAGACCCCTCCTTCCAGCCCACCCGGGGCGGGGCTGGCCTCGGTGACACGCATCGGCTCTGTCCAGCCCTGGACTGTCCCCTCCCTCCCTGCCCAGCATCCTCTGAGGCGTGGCCGTATCTCACACCTCACATCACCTTCCCCTGTGATGGGCCAAGGTCAGCCCCAAGGTCAGAGTGCTGGGGTGAGCTGGGAGGCTGGTCCCAGCTCAGGTGGTCCTGCCCCCAGGCCTCGGCCATTGAAGACCCTGAGGACCCTTTCTCGGGGGACATGGGGTCTCTGAGTTCAGATTTCTCCTGGGACAAGACTGAGTGATGGGAGGAAGCTCCAGGAAGCGAGCAGGACGTGAGGCAGCAGGAGGGACGCAGCTGACACGAGGACAGTGTGGAAAATGCATCTGCGTGGCCCCATGGGGTAGAGGGAGGCGGGTATTTGTTCCTGAACCCCATCCTCTGAGGTCGAGGGTTGCGTCCATCATGGCTTCACAGTCACCCTCCGGAGAGCCGCCTTCGGTGCCTGGAGAAGAGGTGTGGCTGGGGCCCCGATGGCATCGGCCATGTGGGTGATGGCCCCTCAGCCTCGCCCGGGGCCTCCGTCCTCCTGCTCAATGTCCCTGCTCCCAGCAGCCCGAGGGCCTGACCTGCTGGCTGGAGTGTGGACAGTGAGAGAGGGCTTCATGGAACCTCCGTGCTGAAAGGCACCTGACGGATCAGATCAGCGTGGGGTGCGGCGTCTGGCCAGGGAGGTGGCAGCGCTCACGGGCACCGCACATGGGCAGGGGATGCATGAAGGGTCCACGGGGCAGCTGCAGCAGGAGCGGGAGGCACTGACCCCAGTGAGGCCCCGCGATGACCTGGGCGTGGAGTCTGGGCAGGTAAAGACTGCATGTGTCCCTCTTACTAGTTTAGGATGCTCCTCCCAGCACCTGAGGATCCTTCTGGAAACCAACAGGACAAAGAGGTAATGAAGACTTTCCATGGCAACAAAAATGAAGCCCCGGCCAGTCTGTTTTTACCACATCCCGTGTGGGCTCCCCTGGCCTGTAGTCGCACTGTCTGTGCCCAGTTGGCCTCTCCGCTCCTGCCGATGGGTCTGATTTGGGAGAGGGATGTGCTGGGTGGGTGGCATTGGGAGGCCTCAGTGAGTGTCCACCCGCTTCACAGTGGCTTTGGGCACAGCGAGGGGGTACGGCAGTGCTGAGCAGAATTGTCCTCGGCTCTTCGCGGTCTGTCCCTGCCCGTGTCGCTAAGCACACACACCTGTTCGGGGTGGACATCGGCACACGCGCTTGTACTGGCGATTGCTCTGTGGTGAGCTTCCCTCACCCAGGCAGCCCGAGGGCCAGGAGGCGGCCGTTCTGCCTGTGCTTCTGGACGCTGGGAGGGACACGGTGAGCCTGTGGGACACGGGGTGCGTGTGCCCGTGTGTAACATGGCCCCCCGGGGTCTGATTCTGCGTCTTGCTGTGTCCCGTGATCTGAAAGGCCGAGCCGGGGAGGGGTGATGAGCCTCTGTGTCCTCCCCTCTTGCCCCTCACCGGCTTCATTCAGCCTGGGAGTCCCACAGCTGCCAGCCACTTACTCCCATTCCCACTTTGAGGGGGGCGGGGGGCAGGGGGCGTATCTTTGTATGTGACAAACCACTGTTCCTAAATATGGAAACACTTGATTCCAACGGGTCATAATCCTCACGCTGGAAATCCAGGCCACCACTAAGCCAGAGTGGCAGGTACCTTATGTGCTGGGACCAGAGTGCACCCAGCTAGTGACCCCAAAATCATCAGTTTGGTTTATACTCACTCACTGTCCCTCTAGGACCCACTTCTGCCAACACGCCCAACGCAACCGAGGGGAAAATAAAACCTCTAGGTTGCCGTTGCTAAGAATTCTTGTTACTAAGAAAATCCGTGCACACGGTAAACTGCTGAGTGTGTTAGAGGACAAAAGTCAGGGTTAAGCCTGGGTTTCAGCCTCCTACAAAAACACAGGGCCTCGGTGAGGCTTTATTGGATCCCAGGAAGGCTTAATCGCTAGATGTTGTCTAGTAGAGACTATGGCAACTGTGAGATCAGCTGCCTTCTCCCTCCCTCCCCCCTCCTCCCTCCTAAATCTCTGCCCCTTTTCTGCTTCATCCTGAGATGCTTCCTTTGCTTCTTTATCTTGCTCATGGTCCTCAGTTGCAAACAACAGAACCCCCTCTAGCTCGCAGCGAGTTTCAGCATGAAGGGGCTGCCTTGAAGAATCTTGGTGAGCTCACAGAATCCCTAGGAAGACCAGGGACTTGGGATTAGAGGCTAGGTGCTCAGGACGCCCCTCAGGTTCCTGCGTGGTCACAGGGCCAGTGATGCCAGGGGCCACACAGTTGCTGTTGGTGGAGCCTGGGTCATATGTCCCGCAGTCCTGTGGGAGGTGAGGGCCTGGGGCCATGCGTCCTCAGCTCACGGCCAGGGCTATAGGGCAGAGCGAAGCACCCAGGCCGCCTCTCACAGTCCTTGCTGACTTGCTGCCGGGGCCAGAGCGCGGAGAGCATCGGATGGATAGTCTCCTGGGAAAGATGGGCCGACTAAACACCAAACACACCTGCGGTAAACTGTGCTCGAAAGGAAAAACACAAGGGGGTGGCCGTGAGCGTGTGCAGGTGACGCGGAAGTGGACCTGAAGCTGGGCGGGGCCTGAAGTGGACGTGCTGGGCGGGGGGAGCTGGGTTGGTCACAGCCCTGTGTGCAGCCTCTGCCCACAGCACTGGGGGTCCGGCACCCGGCCACGCTCTCGGGGCTTCGTGGACGAGGTCTGGACACGCGTGTGGTGATACGAAGGCCCGGGGAAGTACTTGGGCCCTGGCGTCCTGGAATCTGGGTTCAAGGCCTCGGTGCATCTCTTCTTAGCAGTGTGGACTTGGGCAAACTGACCTCGCTGACCCTGGACTTCCTTGTCAGTGACATGACGTTGGACGTGATGCTCATCAAGTGCTCGGGACAGGGCCTGGCCCACAGCAAGTGCTTGGCTGTTGGAGTGGAGGCATCACGCTTATGAGCAGTCAATCCACCAATTAATCACACATAAGAAAGCCAGCCTGTCCGTCCCTTAGTCACCAGCGAGTGCACAGGGGGAGGGGAGGAAAACATTTGGGATTTTCTCTTAAGAACCTCTGTTCTACCCTGTCTTCATATATTTCCGTTTTCTTCATTAGTCACGCGGATGACGATTTATTGAGTATTTTCTATATTGTAGGCGCTTTCCCAGAATATGCTATTGAAGATCCTATTGGCTCTTTAGTTCCCTGTGACCTCCACCACTGCTCTGGTGCATGTGTGCGTCAAGTGTCACAGAGTTCAAGTGCGTTGTTGAATGTTGCAGCTATTGCAGCAGTGGTGTTCCTGGGGTTTGAACCCAAGTCCGTGTGACCCCAAGTTTCTCCTACTGGCCAGTATCAGGTTATAGAACACGCCGAGATGAAGGTGCCGAGGGCCTGGCTCTGAGACTTTGCTGCTCTCTTAGGGGCCTCATTTCCATTTCCCACCAGTAGTAAAGGTCGTCACCAGTTGTGCGCCATCGATTTCAGACGAAGCATGTGCTTGTCCCCTCAGAGCCATCCTGGAAGTACGGTTGACCCTTGGACAAAGTGGGTTTGAACTGTGTGGTCCACTTATACATGGATTATTTTATTATAGATCCTTAAATGTATGTTCTCTTCCTTATGATGTTTCTTAATAACATTTTCTTTCCTCTAGTTACTTTATTGTAAGACTACAGTATAGAATACACATATAACACACAGACTATGTGTCTGCCGACTGTGTTTCTGTTATCAGTAGGGCTTCTGGTCAGCAGCAGGCTATTAGTAGTTAAGTTTTGGGGGAGGCAAAAATTATATGCAGATTTTTTACTGTGTGGGGGGCCAGTGCCCCAACCCCCATGTTATTCAAGGGGCAAGTGCAGAGGAGGCATTTCCTGCACACCCAGCAACCCCCGAGAGAAGTGAGTGTGTAGGGACCTCAGGACCCACCTACCTGATCCACTGTTATTTGCTGCCTGTTCATTTTGCGTTTTTCTCTCCTATCTTCCTAATCTCTTTTGCCCACATGACAAGATTCTCATCTGCTTCTCTATTTAACATACCAGCGCTTCCTGCAGAAGCAGCTCTCTGCTGTTTCTCAGCATCTGCGGAGGCGGGGGAGGGGGGTGCACCTTCCCTCCGTGCTAGCTTTGTAGGTTTTAGATTAATTCCTGCTGTGGTCATGTGCATCGGGATAATTTTATCAAGATTTCCTTTCTCTTGGTTTATTACTTGCTTTCTTGGTTACTTTATTAAATTTTAAAGTATCTTATTAAAGCCACTTCTTTTCTTGTGACAAAAGTATAACTTTTCCAACTTGGCCCTGGAAACTTGCACACCAAACTCTTATTGGGGCTGCCCTTGGGGAGCGGGGCTGGGCGCGAGCTGGAGAGGGAAGGCTCTTACCTTTTAGTCTGAGTGTTGCCGTATGGCTTTCACTACCTAAAACCGTCACAAACTCTTTTACTGAATTGTAGGCCCTAAAAGAAGACTCTGGGACTTGGTAAGGTTCATTTCTTTCCTTATAACCCTTTTTCAAAAGCAGTCATTGCTTTCCAAGATGTAGGCATATAACAAATATTTTGTGAAAAACTTTAAAACTGCACATTGAAGAAAGTGACTCACGGCCGTCCCTTCAGTGAAAATAGTGACTATCAGAGTGACACGGAATTTAGGAATCGGCCTTACTGAGATTTTCAAGGCCGCCTGGTCCAACTGCACTTCACAGCGCGATGGGGACCTCACTGGCTACGCTGGGTGACCCAAAGGTGCACACGTACAGCGTCCAGTCCCCGCACTCACTCTGCACAGCGAGGCTCAGTGCATCCAAACGATTTCCGTCTTGGCCATCATTGAAAATCATAGACCAGGAGGCTTTTCGGTGACTTAAATGCTGGTGGCCTTTTGAGAAGGACTAATAACAAAGCAAGGAGACGGAAGAAACCTAAACATTCGGTTAAGTGCTCACCTGGGCAGGTAGGCCAACTAGCCGGCCGGCCCGTGGGAGGTAGAACACCTATTGGTGGGAAACGGGCCAGGCTTGGAGAGCGACCCCTGGTGGGCGAGGAGCCTTCCTGCACCGACTCCCCCACAGCCCCCTCTGCGGTCCCCTCTGCGGTCCCCTCTGCGGTCCTCCCTCCTAGTCACCTCCACAGAAGGTTGCAAGTCCCCTCCCTCCCCACCAGCCCTGCTCTTGCACTCCCGTGTCAGACGCTCTTCTTAGGTACTGATCTAAAATGGTAGCCTGGTTCCTCTGGGGAAAAGTGGGATCATCAGCAAATGTCAAAATGTTTTCTCCACGTTTCTAAATGAGTGGAAAATAAACCAGCGTGATTCTCCGTGAGAGTTACCTGGCCACCCGTTCTTCCATTGACCTGACGAGTCTATTTGCTGTTCCCTGGAGTGCATCGAGGTGGGGGTATCTGATGCTGCAGACCTGGGGGCGCAGGGGGGTGCTGGACACAAGGGCTCTGAGGGGGTGCTCCTGGGACTCCAGGGGCATCGTGGAGCCATGGTTCCGTGAGCATGTCCAGGGGAGACCAGGCCCCCAGCGGGAGTGGGGGCCTGCTCGGGGTAGCAGCGCTTAACCTCCGGGGTCTTGTGTAACTGAAAATCTTTATTGGAATTATCCAAGCCATTACCCCGCTCGCCGTATTAGCTCTGCCCGGAGCGCTCTCGACTGTGTCGCGGGGATGGAGTGCTTTGTCAATTGGAACTCAAGCCTCCCGATCTTAATTAGAGATGTGCCAGAGCACCTGAATTTAATGGGGAAGGTTGGCAGGCAGTTCTCTCTCCACCCCTCTTGCATTTAATGACTTCATTACTGATTACGGTCCACAGCCACCCAGAAATTAAGTATGCTCAGTGGAAGACACTGAGGCTGGCATGCAGCTTCCTCCGCACGGCAAGCCCCATGCCCAGCTCTGCACCGTTTGCCAAGATGGGAGCATGGGGTGCCCCCACCCCACCCCCCGCCCACACTCTGCCCAGCAGCCTGGCCTGGCAGGCCTGGAAGGGGCCGACAGCCCGGGTGGGGAGAATGCATTAGTCACGTGCGAGCTCCCATCCGCAGATAATTCAATATTCTGCTCTCAATAGTCTTTTCCAGCGTTATCTGTATTCATCCTCTCATTTGTAAAGCAGGCTGCTAAGTAACTGTTAAATATCTCTCCTGCTCCCTGCATAAATTGAAGATACAGGAAAATAATAGTGACATGATTGCAACATATTCATTTGGTCGTGTTTGCCCTGGTTCAGACAGAGCTGCTGCGTTCCCAAACGGCCCGGAAGGGCCCAAGTCACACTTCTTTTTCCTACAGAGAGCTTCCCCCTGACACGGTGCTCCTGGCTGCTCCCAGATCATCCATCGCTCTGCCGTGGAGACGCCGACGCTACCTTCCATGGCTTCTTCCCCACTGAAGAACCAGGTGGTGATCCCATTCACGTGGAGATCCTGCCAGCCTTCTCTTGTTGAAGCTAAATATTTCCGTTTGAAAGAGGAACATTTTAACTATGAATCCATATGCTGTGCAAAGCGAAGTTGCAGGCTTAGATTTTCCAGAGCGAGCATCGCCTGTGAGCCCAGTAAACACAGCTGGAGGAAGCTGCTTCCCTCACACTGAGTCGCCAGGAGTCGACAAACTGGGTTCAGGGAGGAAAGTAAACCGTTCCCAGAACTTCCATGAGGTGCGGGGAGCAGGCAAGTTCACCTGGGAAAGAAGTGGCTGCTTTAGCTTTTACACGAAAGAACACATTCAACGAGAGCGATTTCGGGTGAGGAGGGCGGACTCCGCCGTGGCCCCTGAGGGACCCGAGCGCAGGCTGCACTTGGGGGCTGGTCCAGCAGCCCACCCGCTTCCTGTGAGCCGTGGGACTCCCCGCAGGAAGGCAAGCCGGTTCTTTCAGAGAAGAGCCCCTCGGTGTGGAGGTGGAGCGCGGGAGGGAGGGCCAGCCGGGGTCAGCGTGCAGGTGGCCCTGCAGGTACCGCGGCCTCCGTCAGCTCCAGCCACGCTCGGGCTCCCTTCCCACCGAGCCTGTGCGTGGAGGTCTTGCTTCCCGTGGGCCTTGAGCTCCTGCAAATAGTGGTGGGCACTTAACACCGGCTGTCCTGAGAGCCCACACAGTCACGGATCTGTTACCACCTGCCAAGGCCTTGCCCTCCAATCTGCCTTTATTCTCCTGGCGTCCGGTCACGTCCGGGCTTTTCTGCCCAGGAACCCCTGCCCTTCGCTTTGGAAACACTGCTGTGCTGCTCTCCTTTCGTGGTGGGGCGTCTTAGCTTCCCTCAGGGCTTTTCTGTCTCTGGTCTCTGCCTGCAGCTTGCACGAGGCATGTCCCTCCTCCCCTTTGTCACGGCTCACAGCTCATGTCTGTGTCTGCCCCCCAGGACCCTGCCCCTCCCCCGCTTGGCAGCTTTCTGCTTCAGAGATCGTCACGTCCGTCTAGCCCAGACCCCCCACAGCCCCTCCAGAAATCTTTGCACAGATGCCTTGTAGACACGTCAGACTCACAAAGCCCAAGCCCTGGGACCTGACCTGTGCCACATTCATGTCCCCTGAACTCTGCCCGCCTTTGGATAGGGGCACGGTTCCCCCATTCACCCTGGCCCAGGACGCTCCCTGGAGCTGACACACATGGTACATCTGGGAAAAACAAAAGGCGCCTCTTTCAAAGCCCTCAGCCACCCGCCTCTTAGCAGGATGAAGAGCCCCATCCTTAGAATGGGCACTGAACAGAAATGTATTTCTTTAGTGCAGCTCCGAGAGAGATTTCCTTCTCACTCAGTAATTCCCCAGCATCCAATAGAGGCTAATGAAAATGCACTTTCATTCCAATTCCTCGTGTAATTCATTCCTTTTCAGCAATGTAGAGTACAGTATTATATCCGCGGATTGCAGGCAGAGAAAAGATTTGCCTTTCCAGAAAAGAGACTTCAGTACTCACACGTGTGTGATTAAATCTTGATGTAACTTGAGTCAACGTTTTAGGGTCAGTGTATGAAGTCCCTCCCAGCGTTGGTCTTGGAGGCAGGAGCTGTCTTTCTGATGAGCAAAACAGAGTGAAGCTAGTTAAGACCCTTGTTGAATAAGTGACAATTGGTAATCTCTCCGAAATTCAGGAACCTAAATAAATGGAGTGAGGCACAGAAGGGCTCACACGGAGTCTTGTTTCATAGAGCCTGACAGTCAAGCATCACGTAACGAGGACTGACAGTACCAAGCCATGAATTATTCCTGCATAATGATGCCCTTCCAGACTAAGACAAAAGCTGTCATTACGCCATTACTCGGCTGTGTCTTATTTATTCTGCGACGGCTCTGCAGAAACCACAGGGAAACAGTTACCCGTGGACGACTGCCTCCACCAAGGAGCTCAGGAGTTGGTTACCCAGGGCGTGGGAAGCTCCTGCGGGCTCCTGCGGGCAGGACTCGCGTGGTCTCCCCCGGGTGCATCAGCCCAGAGTGTGCGCGTCCTTGCTGGAGCTTCGGCCTTCCCCCCCGGGCGGCTACTTCTGGTTTCCCTGACGTCGTAGGACTGTTGATGAGGAAAGTCAGAGACCATCAGCCAAGGGTAGCTCCTCTAGGTTCTCCTGGGGGCCTCAGAAGCGAGGTCCCGGCCGTGGGATGCACCCATGGAAACTCACTTGTTGGTGCAGGTGCCAGACAGCCCGAGGACCCGGCCGTGACAGGGCTGGCCTGGCCCACAGGCTTTGCCTTCACGTCCATCCTTCTGGGGCCCCTCCGCACTGGGTGTGTCACTCGGCTGCTTGTGACTTCCGGTCGTCTCTGTGCGCAGACGTTCACACGCTGTGCATTCTGTCAAGAAGGCGATGCAGCCCTTCCCAGGAGGCACATGTTGGGGGGCCGAGGGCGGCGGGCGGGGGTCCTCTGAGGGAAGCTCCCCGCGGCTGCGGTCTGCCCGGCCGGGGGTCTGCCCCTCACTGCAGGTGACTTGGTGGCCTAGTTCATTCAGGCCACCGTGACCAGCTCCCACAGCCTGAGGGACAAACAACAGACACCGACTCCCGGAGGCTGGCGAGTCAGAGACGACGGGGCACCGGCAGGTGTGCCCCCCGCTGAGAACTTGCTTCCGGTCCACAGGTGGTCACGTGACGGGAGGGGTGAGGGAGCTTCTGGGGTCTCTAGGTCCCTACCTCCTAAAGCCATTGCCTTAGGGGTTAGGGTCACCACATGTGAATTGGGGGGCACATAGCACTTAGGATAGTGACTGACCTCCTTGTCTCAGCGTCTCATCTGTGAACAGGAAGGGGGCCCCCCCCACCGTACAGGGCACTGTCAGGGGCCGGTCATTTCACATGTGCAGAACGCCTGCGTGCCAGGCGGGAACGCCAGCCTCCATTTTTCACATGTCTTGGGCTGAAATATTGAATTGAAATCCTGACAGAGGAGACTAACACCACGCATGTGTTAGGAGCTACACCATTGTTGACAGACAGTGAAAAGAACGTGCATTGCACCTCCAAGCATAATCCAAGTCCACGGAAAATTACTACTTGATGTACCCCAAATTGGCACTACCCCCCACATCCTCAGGAATAAGCCGTTTGCATGAGCAAGCCCCCAAAGAGAGTCATTGCTTAGAAATTCCCCGTCTAACCTGGTTCAGCCTCTCACAGAGAGTTCAGAGCGTGACGAGCGAACAAATCTTACGGTTTGCAGTCTCTGTGATTCAATAAACTCGGTGGTTCATTAGAGTTGGTGTTGCTGTACGAGAATCTAGACTTAATGATGACCATGGTGGAGGAAAAGTACTGATTCCCTTTAGAAATGGGTTCCAGAGAGTCCCTTGAGGGCTGGCTGGTAAGGACATGCAGACTCGGTTTGTCTCCCTGGGAGGAGCAGCAGTCACTTAAAAACAAAAGCACAACCTCCTGAAGAACCAGATGCCAGCTGGGCATAGTGGCACATGTAAGTGGCTTCAGAGTTCAGACAGCAACAGTCAGGCTATCTAGTGACAACTCACCCGACCCTCCATCCTGCGTGGTGGGGACTGCGCTAAGGTGGCACCTTAAGAATTGCTGACATACTTATTCCAATTTCAAAGCTCCAGCTCACATCCCAGGAACATAGGACTGCAGTGACCTGGATAATTTGGGCTCAAATACCTCCAGGCATTCCTCAGGGTGACGCGTGCCAGGCCAGGGGCGGGCGGGGGGTGCTGAGATGCAGATTAAGAACGTAGCCCAGCTGAGGCCTGAGACAAAATGTGACTTAGGAGCGTGTCCAAGGCAAAGGGAGGCTGGCTTTGGAAGGGGTTGGAAATCACTATTTCCTGGCGACTTTATTTTTTGCAGAAGAAACAAAATATGGTCAACGCTTGAGAATTTCGACGGAGGCTCGGCACGTCTGCCTGGAAATGGGAGGGAGCCTGCTGGCGGCGGGGCATGTGGAGCAGGAAAGCGGTTTCATTTCCTCCAACACAGCGACTTCCTTGGAGCCAGCAGTCTCCCCTGGTTTCCTGAGTACTGAGGATGGGTTGTGATTAACGTATTAGTGTCAGGTGCTTCTGGAAGGCTGGAGGTGCCCGAGAAAGGACTGAGTCCTTCCGCACCGCTGTTCCCAGACTGTGCACCACGTGTTTTGAGCGAGCCAAGCCCTTCTTTATTACAGAGGCTGACTCCCCCGCCGGGAGGGCTGGGCTACGGCAGTCGAATGTGGCACTTCCTGTAGAATATCTGTGTCTGGGTGCCCCTGTGGGAACAGCTAAAAGCAGGGAGTTTGGGACAGAACAGTGGTCCCCTGGGAAAGCTAAACACTTCTGGTGTCCCCAGGAGCCATGAAGATTGGCTGTCCTGGGGGTCGAGGCTGCTGAGAACCTGCAAGCAGTTTCCAAGAGGTTAATTCTGCAGACGACATAAGTTAGCTGTGCTGATATTTATTTAACTGACGCCGGCCATTAAGGAAGTTTCTCGTACTGAAAAATAACCACTGTCTGCAACAGCGATCTCCAGTTCCAGCGCCTTTGCACAGATGATCCGCGTGCCCCCTGGGTGGTGAAGAGAACAGGTTTTATCTCCCTGGGAAAACTGAGGATGACCACACAGCTGCGCCAGGACTCCAACCCAGTCTCCTAACTGTTGCCCGGACCCCTCTCTCGGGCCCAGGGGAGGCCCGCTTGCGTTCACCTAAGAGGCAGCCCCCTCTGTAGACCATGGTTCTGGTTGGAGAAGCCTCCAACGTCTGCTTCTAGAAAAAACAGAAAGTGAGGTGTTTCACTTAACTGGAAGCTTGTCTCCCTTCTCAAAAGAGGCTCTTTATATAAAAAGAGTGTGCTGCAACTTGCCATTCGGTGCACGGAAACGTGGCGTAGCATTTCCAGGGCACGTGCCTCTGGCAGAAAGGGGCACAGCTCCGAGAACAACACTCAGGCCGCTCCAGGGGCGCTGCTTAAGGTCCCCTCGGCCTCTCTGCTGCGGCAGCTCGGGCCCGGCCTCTGGTGGCTTAGACAGTGTTCTGTCTGGCTCGCTGCTGACACTCCGGGCCGGGGAGTTGCAGGCACACCCAGCTCCATACGCCCTTGCTCACCACTCGCGTTCCTGGCAAACTCCCACGTGCGCTCGTGGCTTGTGGCCTGGCTTCCAGTGACTGTCTCGTAAAAGACCAGGTGGACGGAGGCGTCCCTGGATGTCGGCATGAGTGGACTGCACGCTTTAGCTTTAAGGAGTTTCCTGCCCATGGCCCCTCATTTGCAGCCGGCCTCCTCTGCCTGCACACCTGGTGTGCCTGTGTGCACACACACAGGTTGTCCTCAGGCACACAAGCAGACATAAGGCCACCTGCCCAGCTGCCTGGGAAACTGAGGGTCCTGACGGGGTTTCTTCTGCCCACAATCTTCCTTGTCACATCGGCAGGCACCCTCTCGCTTCCCTCTGGGTGGCTCTCCACACTGCGTCCCCCTTTGTTAAGTCTATAGCGGTGGTTTTCAGCTGGGGGTGATTTTGTGCCCTTCCCAGGGGACACTTGGCAGCATCTGGAACATGTTTAGTTGTCACAACTGCGGGGCCTGCTGGTGGCATCTGGCAGGTAGAGGCTGGAGTGCTGCTAACCATCCTACAATGCACGGACAGCCCACAACAGAGAACTGTCCCCCTCAAATGCCAGCAGTGCCCAGGCTGGGACGCCCTGGTCATAGGGGACACTGCGTAGCCAGCAGTGACTTCTTATGAGGGGCCCTGGCCCAGAATTTTACACCAGCACAGGACTTTTCTTGGAAAATTGGTAAAGGAGAAACACGCTCCCCTGCACAGAATGCTGCACATGCATTTTATACATCATGTCTGATTAAAAATAACAATCGCAATGGCGACCATGGAAACTTTTCTTTCTAATCAAAAAGTACGGCTAGAAAACACGGCACCGTAACTCCTGAACGGAGACCTCCAAGTGGCGCAGGCAGGTGACCGGCACCACTCTGGTGGTCATGGTTGAGTTATAGGCAAGGCGAGCAATGTCTTTTCTGAAAGACTTTCCCTCCTGTTAGCATGAGATTGCTTTGAGAAGAGACACTTGCTGTTTGGGGTGCTATTAATAATTCTTCATTTGTGACATCACCCACATCCACAGAGAGGTGCAGTTTCAATTCCTGCTTTCCCACTCATCTCTGGCTGGGTTGGGCAGATCCATGGAGATAATAGGGTGTCTGCCTAGGCAGGGGGCAGGGAGGAGGGGGCGCTTTCATTTAACAGCAGGATGGCATTTGAATAGGAGGGAGATTCATCGTTGCAGGAAGCAAAAGCCTTCTTTGACTCATCAAGTATTAAATGTAATTTGCCTCGGAATGCACAGCTATATTTAGCTGGGTATTGGAAAGGGCAAGAAAAAGAATCTGTTTAAATAAAGGTTTGGACAGCATGTCGTATACAAACCCATCACAGTCCATGTGCACGTACCTCCACAGGGAGCGAGAAAAGAAAGCTTCCATCTGATGAGACGGAGGCTTCCACTCCTGATCCGATGGCAGAAATACTAAGCGCAGCATCCTCATTAACACAGACTGTAATGGGAGGTGTTTGTCTGCACCGCTCCATCGTTCCCACTTGCATGTGACTGCTATTTACAACAACAAGTGCAATAGCATCTCAGAGCTTTTTAATTAAAAATTAATTAGGAGATTTAAGAACAAACTCATTGGGAGTTACTGTACAATAACATGCCTACAGAATTAGGTCTGAGCTTCCTGTTCCAGCTGTGTTTCAATCAATTCTCTGTCTATTAAATGTAATTACATATGATGTTCCCTCAAAATTATAATGTAGCTTTTAAAAAAGCAGTTGGGAAAACTATAATTTTAAGTTTGGAATTAGGGTACCTATTAAAATGTAAAGAAAGGCAACCGTGGTGGTCGGTCGGTTGGTTGGTTGGTTGGTTTGCTTGTTGTTTGGTTGTTTGGTTGGTTGATTGGGAAGTTGTGGGGAGGGGACAAGAAGCTTAAAAACAAAGTTTTAGGAAAGCTGGGAGGGCTCAGCGGGTAAAGTGCTCGCTTTGAAGCCCCAGGGACTGAGGATCGAAACCCGGCCCATGAGGACCCACATGCTGAGCTGGGGTGTAGCCCCCAGTTCCGTTCTTGCCGGGACCTATGTGGGAGGCTCCCGGCCCAGTTCCTGCCCTGCGCAGCCCTGTGCCCACCTGTGGAGTGACACTATATGGAAAACTAATGTCAACTATGGAGACTGCCTTGGGCCCTCCCCCTTCTCTCTGTCTCTCTCTGTCTCTGTCTCTGTTTCTCTCTGTCAAAAATCTATAAAATAAATCTTTAAAAATAAATAAACAAACAAAGTTTCATCCCCCGAGCCCATTTGGAATGGATGCCTCTCCTCTGTTGGTCTCCCCTGCTTCCTCTGTTAGGATAGCTCCTTGGGGAATGCCAGCCAAAGCCAGATTGCGTGATGCAAATGCCAAGGACAGCGAGCAGAAAGAGTGGATACTCTTGCACATGTCCCTGCCATGTGTTTTGGCTCTTACTGCTTTTTAACAAGAGTCATTCATTGATTAAATGTTTGCTTTGGACTTTGGTCCTTTAAGAGCACATGCTTCCGGAATACTGTTTATTTTCTCAGTTCAGAAATGGCGCTTGCAGACACGTTGGGAGCAGGTTCTATATTCAGTCCTTCTTCTGCATTTCTTTGATGGGCAATCAAGTGACGAGAGGGTTTTAACATGGGCAGGGGACTTTGACAGCCTTTCTCATCCCATTCATTAACAGAGCTCTGCTTGATAACCTCTCTTAACTGGATAGAACTGCGTCACGGCTCAAAAGGAAATGATACGAAATGATTAAAACCAGTGCTTCTCAGAGAGGAATGCCAGGGTCTGGTCCCACAGCTGACACTCTTCTCCAGACCGCGTGGTGGGCACGGGCAGCGCACACAATTCTGCTTAGGTCAGCAGTTCTTAGTGCTGGGTGAACACCGGGATGGCCTGTGGAGTTTACTAAAAATTCAGTTTTTTGCCATTATCTCCCACCGGGCTGAGGTGGGACCAGGAATCTGAACTTTGGACTTACATTTTGGCTGAACTCTGAAGGACCCCCTTTGAGAAGCCCGGGTCCTGGAGTGAGGGGGCAGTCCCTGCACTGAGGGGCGTTCTGGGCAGGTGGTCCCGTGTGAGGACCAGCATCAGGAGACAGCGTAGGTGATGGCGCTCCGCTCAGAACTTAAAGAGGACGAACCACATTTACACGTGTGCCGTGAGGCATTAACTTTACCCACCGCGTTGGCCTTTGCCCTCTGCCACAGGGAGGTGACTTCCTGTCCCACAGGAGTGTCCTTTTTCCCCGGGGCCTTTGGCTACTGGGCAGTCCCAGCAGGACAACGGGGGGGCTGGGAAAACCTGGGTCTCCAGAGCAGACAGGGACCTGGCGGCGAAGGCCGTGTTTTGTTTGGGGGCCGTTATGGCTTCTTCACTTCCTGACCGCTCACGCCTGAGCATCTGCGAGGACTGAGCTGGGTATCGGGAGGCGGGACCGGTGAAGACGTGGGCCCTGGCTGCAGGTCGAGAGCCTGGGAGGGCAGGGGACAGATGCAAATCAGTACGCAGACAGGCCTGTCCTATGGGGAGGGCCACCCTGACAGACGGAGACAGAGGGGCGGGGGAGAAGGAGAAGGGAGGGGGCAGGAGGGGAGAGAATGCACGAGAGGACTGGGAGGCCC
>PVKE010020848.1:0-27098 GCA_004027555.1 Craseonycteris thonglongyai
TCACAGTGGCCAGAACATGGAAACAACCAAAATGCCCTTCGATAGATGACTGGATAAAGAAGATGTGGTACATTTACACAATGGAATACTACTCAGCGATAAGAAATGATGAAATACAGTCATTTGTGGCAACATGGATGGACCTAGAGACCATCTTATTAAGCAAAATAAGTCAGACTGAAAGAATCAGGAAACATATAACCTCACTTATAGGTAGCAATCATTTTTTAAATGATTTATTTTGTTGTTTGAGCAAAGGTGTGAGAGAGAGAGAGAGAGAGAGAGAGAAGAAAGAGAGAAGGAAGGAGGACCCAGAGCACTCTCCATAGTTGTACATGATTAGTTGTGACATGGTTTGATTCCACACAGGAGGATGTGCATCCATGCAGGGCAGGAACCAAACCAGGTGCCTCCCATTGGGAGGCAAGGACCCTCCTTGCCATTTAATCCTAGTGGTTAGCAGTTGTGCCACCATTCAGCATATGTGTTTGCACTGTTTGAGGCCAGGTATTAAACCCTAGACCTTTTGATTGTGAGGCAGGTACTCAACCACTGAATTATCCAGGCATTCTACATGTTTGTTTTTAATCCAGTCTGCTACTGTGTGCCTTTTTATTGGTGAATTCAGCCCATTTACAATTAGGGTGATGATTGATATATGAGGATTTCCTATAACCATTTTATCTTTTGTTACCTGGTAGCTTCATGATTCAATTGTGTTTTGCATTTTCTTTCTGTCAGTGGTTGTATTTTGATGATGTTCTATGATTTTTTCCCTCAGTTTTCTTTTGTTTTTGTTATGTGTCTCAGTATTGAAATGTGTTTTTTTTTAAAGATTTATTTTATTGACTTTTGACAGATAGAAACAGAGACAGAGAGATACAGAGAGAATGGGGAGTGCCCAGAGCAGTCTCCATAGTTGACATTAATTTTCCATATAGTTTCACTCCACAGGTGGGATGGGCTTTCCTTTATAGGTTATGGTGTTCTTTTTTATGGCTGCCTTAAAGATTCTTTCTTTGTCTTTGACCTTTGACATCTTCAGTATAATGTGCCTTGGAGAAGTTCTGCTAGAATTCAGGTAGCTAGGGGTCCTGTTTCCATCTTGATTTAAGGTTCCCATTTTCCCCTTATATTTGGAAAGTTCTCATCTACTATTTGTTTGATGAAATTTTTTTGTGCTTATCTCATCCTCTACTCCCTCTGGAATACCCATCATTATGTTTCTTTTTCTTATGGAGTCAGATAGTTCTTATGGAAATCTTTTGTTCATTTTAACTCTCAGGTCTCTCTCTTCTTTCTTCTGTGACATTTCCAAATTTCTGTCTTTGATTTTACTAATTCTTTCCTCCATCTCATTGGCTCTGCTTCCTATGCTAACTATTTCAGTTTTTATTTCTTTTATCATGTTATCTCCAGAATTTCTATTTGCTTCTTTTTTATAGTGTCAATTTTTATTTTTTATATATTTTTTTATTTTTTATATATTTTTTCCTTGTAGATGTAATTTCTGAGAACATTTAGCCACTTTTCAGTGCTTAGCTGCCTTTCTTTGATCTCTTTGTGTGTTTTCAGAACTGCCATCCTGAATTCTACTTAGCTCATATGTTTCCATATATTTAACTCTTTCCAGTCCAATGTCAGACCTTTTCCTCTTCCGCTCTGTTCGCCAATTATATTGTTAGACCCTGTCTGATGTCTACCTATTTTAGTACTTAACTTTAGCTAACTCATTGTGTAATTTTTACTCTTTCTTTGATCACCATGTGTTTTGATAAAACAGTTGAAAATAAATCGGAGTTGGGGGGGATGTGGATTGCATAAAAATTGGATTAGAGAGGGTTAAGTTCCTTTTCTGGAGATTTTTTATTTTCTATGTGAGCACCTTTGTTTTATAGGGTACCCATTGCTGTTGGAGTGTTTCTGTTCTTGGGCATAAAGACTTTTCCTGTTAGATACGAAGAGGCCTTTCTTTTGCTTCCCAGTTGATGTTGCTGCAGTATCTAACAATACTTTCTTGGTTATTTTGTTTTCTCATAGTGGGAGATTTTCTGGAAGGTGTAATCCTCCTCATTTACCTGGTCTCTTTGGTCTCCGGGTGTCTCCTCTTTAGAAGGATATGGTGGGTGATGATATTCTGTGTCTCTGAGATCCCACGTACAAGCTGCCACACCTGTACTATAGTTTCTTTGAGCCCCCCTGCCAGTTTCAGCTGAAAGTGGGGGCAGGGTTTATTGACAAAGATGCAGGATTTGTTATGGCACAGGGTAATTGCAGTTTCCTGGTTGCAGCTTGTCAGGCTGTAAGTGGATTTGGATGAAGTGAGCATTTGAAGAGAGTAAAGGGAATCAACCAGGTTCTGTGTCCAAGGCTGCACAGTGCTCCAGCGGAGACTGTAATTTGTTCAGGGCTGCACCATGCTCCAGCTGCCAGCACCAAACTCCAGTCACCCATGCCCAGCTCCAGCCATGTGCACCCTGCCTGCTCCATGTTCCAGCCACCTAGGCCCTGCTCCATCTGCCCACACCTTGCTTTGGCCACCCATCCCGCACTATAGTAGCAGTCTCTGTGTTTTGGCTGTCCACACAATTCCTCAGCCATGTGTACAACATTCCTGCCCTCCACCCCACTCTCTGGCTGCCTGCACCTCTGCTCTTGTCAGTTCTCAGCCTCCATCCTGCCCAGCATTGTGGTATGCCTTGGCCCACACTCCTAGGCCCCCATGCCACTCTTTCCTCTGCCTGTCTCAGGTCACTCTTTGCAGTGTGTCTCTGTACTTGTCTCTTCCTTTCTGTCCTGTTCTCTTCCCTTTCTCTGGCTTTTAGATACTTTCCTAAAGTGTGTGAGTCTCTCAGTTGAGGCTGTGTGTTGCTTATGGATTCCCTGGTTGCATTATAGTTGTTCAATTCATTATATTTTGTAGAAGAGGTTTCATGAGTCTCCTCTCATGCCACTGTCTTAATGATATCTCTCCAGCTTTGTCTTATTTCACAAATTTCTGAGCACCAACTTAGTGTTTCTCTTTAAGAGGGATCCTCTTCTATTCCAACAAAATCAAAGCTGATTTGCATTTCCTCTAAACTTACTTGATAGCTTTGAACTTATGTCCCAATGCTGTTTTAAGCTGGCTTTCCTAGCACCTCTCCTGTGTGGTACCTTTAGTCCACAGTTTCACTTGTAATACGAATAATAACTATGATCCAGCTCTCACTTACTATCAATACACTGAGTAATTTCCACCTATTAACAGGTTTGACAAGATTTACAAGATTGTGAATAATGTAGTAAGACCAATTTTTGTCTAATTTAGTTTTTTTGTTTGTTTGTTTTTTTGTTTTTTTGAAGATTTCTTTTATTGTGTGAGAGAAGGTGAGAGAGAGCAAGAGAAGGAGAGAGCACCCAGTGCAGTCTCCGTAGTTGTTCATCATTAGTTGTAATATTGGTTTCTTTCCACACAGGTGGATTTAGGGCCATGTGGGGCAGGAACTGAACCAGGGGTCTCCTCAATGGCAAATGAGAACCATCACTTCTGTGCCATCCCTACTATTAACTGTTGTGCCACAGTTCAGCATATGGGTTTGCACAGGCCAGTGTCGGGAACCAACACTGGATCTCATAATTGCAAGTCAAGTGCTTAACCACTGAGCTATTTCAGCATCCTATTTTAAACATAAGAGATATTTGTATAGGTATCATTTAAAATTCTCTATGTAAAAAAAGAGGTTTTCTTTCCCCTTAACAGATAGAAAATATAAATCACAGACAATTAACCCTTCCCAATCCAATTTTTATGCAACCCACATCCCCCCCCAACTCCAATTTATTTTCAATTGTTTACACCCCAAAAATAAGGCGATCAAAGAAAGAGTAAAACTTACGCAATGATTTGGCTAAAGTAAGTACTAAGATAGGTAGACGTCAGACAGGCTTCAACAATATAATCAGTGAATAAATGTAACAAAAAGTACCGGTACTTATTGGACGTCATCCGACATCAGAGCTGAAAAGGAAAATTACAATGCCGGATGTCGTCAGACCTCAGAGCGGAAGAGGAAAAGGATTGGACTAGAAAGGGTTAAAGCTACTCTCTCAAGGCAATGGAAACCTAAATGCAAACAGTATAGAAGAAAAAATTAACCATGGAGGATAGGGAAACTTTTACAATCCAATTCTTCAAACAAATTAAATAAAGCAGATATAATACTCAAATATCTTTGTTATAGATATAGTCAATTTGAAAGACATTATCAATGCTTATTTATTTATTTATTCATTCATTCACTTATTCATTTGTTCATTCATTTTTGACAGAGAGAAGGGGAAGGCCCAGAGCAGACTCTATAGTTGCATGAAATTAGTTTTCTACATAGTCTCATTCCAAAGGTGGGTGCAGGGCTGTGCAGGGCATAAACCGGCCAGGGCCTCCTGCATGGTAAACATTCCCAGGGTGGGGACTGAACTGGGGGCCTCACATGTAGGAGGCTCACCCTGGTGAAAACTGAACTGGAGGCACACCCCAGTTCAGCCTGTGGGTCCACATGTGCTGGAGTCAGTATTTGATCCTTGTACCCCAGGGCTACAAGATGATTGCTCAACCTGCTGAGCCATGCCAGCATCCCCTATTAATGTTTTATAATGTCTTAGTTATTTGCTATATTTTATTTCTCAGCAATAGTTTAAAATGTGTTAAAAATTAATAATTTCACAAAACTAACACTCTTTTTTCAATAATTGGATTCCAAGATTATCTTTTAAGGGAAATGTAACCTTGAAGTTATCCTTAAGGATTTTTAAGAAACTTGAAAAACTTTCAATCAGATCAAGTACTTGAAAATATGAGGTCACATGATTAAAAGCTCATGTGTGCCTTCCTATTAAGTTTCTGAGTCCTGTAATAGTGGAATCCATGATAACCTTTAACCTCTTATTAAACTTGTACAAATGGCCAGTATAACTTCCTTATTTCTAAAACTTCAGCTTTTGCACGTACAAAAAATGGTGCATTGCATAAAAAATTTAATTGCATATATTAAAGCTGTGGGAACAGAACAGTAGAGAAGTTTTAGATGTTTCTGAGGAGAAGAGAAGCTTGAAACAAGGGGGAAAGATACAATTAATCCTTTCAAACACAAGCTTTTAGAAAGTGCTCCGCTTATACAAAATGACTAATAGTGAAGAGTGGAGGAACAGCGCTACAGTATTTCTTAAGCTACATAGAACTTTACCCTTAAATAGTCCCAAATATTTTCAGTCTGCTAATTAGCATCAATTCAGATGTTCTGTCGAATTCAAGCCACACTCTGTAGTTTGCCAAGTGTGTCCTGGTGAAGTTTGGAGTATAGCCCCAAAGTGCTTTGTCCTCTAATAAAGCCTCTGGGAACTGGAGCAGGCATGCTATTTCCTGGAAAAGACTTGCTATAAGAATCTGAGAGGCAACAGATGGTTAATGGCATCATGCAGGTGTCAGCAGAACCACAGAGGAGCATTGCTTCTAGACTGTAAGTTATAAATGCAAGCATGTTGTAGCAGATGTACCCAGGTGACACCAAGAACTTTCGAATGACAGGTGAAAATTTGACCTGAATCACTAGCAGTGAACAAGTCCCTAAACGGACTCATTAGGCTCGAATGGATAATCTGTCAAAGAATAATGACTTTTAGGACTTCCATTCTTGCTCTAATGCTTGATATTAATGACTTTTCAGGATGGTTGATATCACTGAAATTTCATCTGCCACAAAGAAATAAGACCAGTAAATGACTTAGATTTTGAATGAAGGTAAAATGTTGCACTGGAAAGGAAACAAAATGACAGTTGTTGGATATTAAGAACTAATTTGGAGCTGAAATACACACTTAGAAAAACCTCTCTTATTTCCTCTGAGTTTAATCTAATTGTTTTATTTATTTACTTATTGGTGGTTTTCCTGGAGACATTAATGTCCAGGTGACAGGCTTAAGCTTGACTAAAAAATTGAAGTCCTTGAACATGTTCACCATATACGGTCCCCCCACCCCCCGCCCCAAAAATCTGAAATTTGAAACATAGCACTTTGAATTTCAGCACAGTATGTTTATGATGCATTAGCCTATCACTTAGAGGTGTACCCTACTAATCATTCATGGAACATAAATTGCTGTATATTTTTAGCATGTAAAACTCTGTGCTAAATGTTGCCATAGAGAAATTTATGTTCTAGGTCATAGGTCAGCAAACTTTTTCTATAAAGCTCCAGGTAGTAAATACTTTAGGCTTTCCAAGGCCAGATAATTTCTATTGCAGCTACTCAACTCAACTCTTATAGCACAAAAGTAGCCCTACACAAATAGATATAAATGAGTATGGCTATTTAAAAAAAATTACTTATGGAACTGAATTTCAGCTTTGTATAATTCATATATCATAAAATATTTTGTTTTTTAAAATTATTTTAAAATATAAAATTTATTTTTAACTCTCAAGCTGTACAAACAGGCCACATCCCAGATTTGGCCCATGAACTTTAGTTTGGCACCCCCTGTTCTGGGTTATAATAGATGGAAGATAGTTGTATTAAAGATTTACAAACACCATTTTTGTGAGGCTACAGGGATGAAAAGAATCTCTTCTAACTGGAAACTTCATGAAGAAGGTGCCATTTAAATTAATTTGAAGAATAAAATTTTAGATTAAAAAATTTTAATTTACTTTTTAAAATTTATATTTACTAATTTTATACCCACATTAAACTTATTTGTAGTGAAATTTTAAATTCAAATAATGTATGACATTGAACAGATTTTTGTATTTTTCATTTTGTGTGTGTGTATAGTAAGAAAACTTAACACTACCCTCTTAATGAATTTTAAGAATTCAATACAATCTTGTTAAACATAGACACAGGGTTGTGTAGAAGATCTCTAGAACTCTTTCATCTTGCATAATTGAAACTCATACTTGTTTAACAGCAGCTCTCCATTTGCTCCTCCCCTAACTGTTGGCATCTACCATTCTACTTTTTGTTTTTATGAGCTTGACTATTTTAGCTATGTCATGGAAGTGGAATCATGCAGTATTGTTCCTTCTGTGATTGGTTTATTTACCTTAGCATAATGTCCTCAAGTTTCATCCATGTTGTCTCATCCAAACGTACACATTGAGGCAGCATTCACACTGACCAGGATGTGGAAACAACTTAAATGTCCATGAACAAATGTATGAGTTAAAAGGGGGAGGATGAGTCTTAAAGGGGCTGTGTGCAGAGATCCCTGATTTTGGACAAGGGACCGTTTATGGTGTAATGAATGAAAAAGTCCTAGTTGGTTGAAATACATTGAGAGGAACACAGGGAGATAAAACTAGAAAGAAGTCTGAGACTTGAATTAGGATTGAAGTTGTAGGTTCTTAAACCTAAATCTAAGACATTTTGAAATTTTAAAATAGATGAAGAGGCACAACAGTTTTTTAAACAATCAGTGATGTCTTTATATATCAGTGATGTGCAGAATGAATTGGAGCAGGCAGAGACTACATGCAAGAGCCCAACTAAGAGACCATGGTAATAATTTGAAGAGAGGATAAGAGAATCTGGAATGGGTCCAGACAGCAGGAGTAGAAAGGAAGGGATGGATGAAAGACATATCACAGAAGAAGTCGAGAGAACTTGTCAATTGAACATAAAAGATAACCTAAAAAAAGGGTGAAGTCAAAGGAAGCTCCCAAGATTTTAAGTTGAGGTGATGATAGGCATTCTATATTTGTGGGTTAGAGATAGGAGGGAAAGGGAAATCTACAAATGCATACATAATTTGGGACTTTATTCTTATTATAATTTTGAAAAATAGGTATTTTATAATGTAAGAATGGTACGTTTATAGTTTAACTTTCAAAAATTCTTTTATGCCAGGGCACCTCAATCTGAATAAAGTTTTGAATAGTTTTCTCATAAATGTGAGTGTAAGCAGCTTATTTTGAAAAAGTTAGACTTTGATTTGGAGGGAAGGGGATGGGGAGGTTTGGGGGCATATTTCTCCATAAGTACTTTTTCTGTCTTCTTTCTGGGACCCAGTAGGAAGCAATTCGTATTTAGCCTGGTACAATGGTTCTCAGTGCTTGCTATGAAACTAAAATGATCCTACATGAGGAAAAGTTATAATAATGGCAGGCTTCTAGCTAGAATATTATTCAGAATGATTTTCAGTAGGAGCTAGTTTCACTTAGTTACCTCAATAACTGCCTTGAGAGTCTTAAAATTATTAATATTTAATCTCTTGTTTAAGAAATAACTAATTTCTTACTTTGAATTGTGACAGATGCCCTGTGATCTAAAGAAAGGAACATAATCTAAAGAAAGGAACAGTGAATGATAAGTTGCTATAATTTCTAAAACTTGAATTAAGCTTCTGCTATGCTTCTGATTCACAGAATGCTGTATATTTTATATTTTGTTCCAATTTAATTTTAAAAATAATTTTTTAAGCAGTACTTTTTCTCTGGAGGGAATATGTCTGAGAGAAGAAAGCAAAACAAAATAATGGAGTAAAGGACAGGCAGGTAATACTAGTAATTACCTGCACGCACAGGCAATTACACACACACACATGCACACACTTATTTTTAAAAGAAAATTTCTAAAACTACAAAGGGAATTAAATTACTACTGGAACAAATTCATAAATACAAATGTTTAATCTAGATAAACTTCTCTGATTTGAGAGTCTTGAATTTTCCATTTATAATTTTCACTTTGTTTAACATTCTTCTGGGTTTAAATAAGATAAATGAACTGGTCTGGCCATAGAGTATGGGCTGCTATTTCTCTGAAGTAGTGTACCAGAAAAACAAAACAGACATTATCTTCCCTGGTCCCAGAATAATTTCAAACACTCCAAGGTATGAATTATTAAGAAATACTATCCCACTGTGACGGGAAACTACTACTTGTATGGGCACCCAGAAGTCCGTGGTACTGTAGTGTGTCCTCAGCACTAAAAAGAAAGGAATGGGGGATACCAAAATGGCTCAGCAAGTTGAACACTTTCCTTGGAGCCACAGGGTCAGGGGATGAAGTCCCAGCCCCTGCCTATGTGGACCCATATGTTGAACTGGGGCATGCTTCCCATGTGGGAGGCCCTGGCTCTCAAGGGCATGTCTCCCATGTGAGAGGCCCTGGGTTCGCTTCCTACCCTGTGCAGCCCCACATCCACCTGTGTGGAATAAAACTATGTTGAAACTAATGATGAGCAGCTGTGGAGACTGCTCTGGGCCTTCCCCTTTCCCTCTACCTCTCTCTGTCAAACGATAAAATAAATCTTTAAAAATGAGAGAGAGAGAAATGGTAGTGCAACACCCCATACAGAACCAAAACTGCAACTGGTACCCATTCATCAGTGCCAGTAGCCAGGGACTGTGGTTTCACTTTAAATCTTTGGTTCTGCTTCTTTCCTTTGGTTGTGCTCTTTTGAAAATTGGTAAGTTTTGTTCATTATCTTTCTAGTACAAGTATGTTTATCTCTCCTCCTTGTACTTAATACAAAGCATTATAAACATAACACATTATAATACTATGTATCATAAGGTCATTATAAATATACAGTACAGTATATATTATAAATAATGTAACCATATGTTTACTAACATACTATAGATTATAACCTGGCTAGTGTTTCTGATCCCATTGCCCTCTCCCCTGCACCCCTCTTCTTGGTAGTTATGATTACACAGAAGGACTTTAACATGGTCAAGATTTCTAATTAAACCACATCAGTGTGCTAATTTTTGCTCCTTTAGTTCCTCACCTGTAGGCATTTCTTATTAGATATCGTGCTATTTAACAACTCTCTGACAGAATGAGAACCTAATCTTGAGTAGGATGTGTCAGAACCCACTTGAACCACATACTCTTCCCATCTCCTGAGCAGGTTTTTTCCTTCAGTGGTTGTTAACCAGAGAAAATCAGAGTTCTGTTTTCTTCTAGTAGCAGTGGTGGTGATGGTGGTGTTGGTGTTGGTGTTGGTAATAGTAGTATCTCAAAACAAATTTTAAAATTCCTGTCTTGAAATTGAATTTAAACAAAGATAGTTTGTGTCTGAATTGGCCATGACTAGCTTTCTCTATGAAAGTTTTGTTTTCTATTGCAAGGTAGAGTAATAGAGATGTGTGTGAAGTTTTACGGGTATAACAGGGTTTTATCAATGTAAGGTATTACTATGTCTCTACTGTACAATTATTACTCATTATTATTATGTCTACCACCACTAAAAGTTGTGTATAACCTCAACCTGCCTCTGTAAACAACTCTAGCATATCCATTTGCCCTCAAGAGCAAGTTTTGTGATGAACATTCTCATGTAGGACTTTTTAATCTTTTTTTTCAATTTATTTATTTTTTAATTATAGTTGATCTGAAATATTATTTTATATTAGTTTCAGGTGTATAGCATAGTAGTTAGATATTTCTCATGTGAAACTTTTAATTCTATCTAATAGGATGATTTTTAAAATTTATATTTCACATTAAATTTCAGATAGAAAATTGTATGTTGTTTCTCACTTTCAAAAAATAGCTTTGACCTTCCAAACCACTTATAAGCTGAAAACTTATAATATTGGGAATAGGAAATACTTTAGTTTTGAAAACCTTGAGTATTCCTGCTAGATCTGGCTTGACTTGTGATTGTTAGCAAATTGTTGAATTCCTAGGGGTCAAATTTTCTTTAAACCTAATCTAATGATATTTAGCTTAAAAGATAGCTGGGAAAATTATGGTTTTGAGTAATTAGAATTGTTGCAACACTACTCCCCATAGAAAGTCTATATAGTCAGGTCTTAATTTAATAACAGTACCCTTAAGATGTGTATATAGAAAGAAAATAGTGAAAGGGAGGAATGGAAAATGACTGATTTTTCACACATATAGGGAATATATATATAGGCTGTCTGGGAAAAAATCCAGCTATTGTCAATATAATGAGAATGGTAACATGGCTGGATACTTTCTGGACAGACCATTTACATACATATTAATTACCGGTAATTTACGTGTGTGTGTGTGTGTGTATAGTCAGGAAAAAAATCCAGTCATAAAACCCAGCCATAAATGTCTCTGTTTTTCATATTGCATGGCTGGATACCTTCTGGATAGTGCACACACACACACACACACACACCCCCCATGTGTTGGGGAAGCATGAAGAAGAAAATTGTAAAATCAAATAGCTTGAGTTATAATTTCAAATAAAAATTATTTTATTTGAATAATAAAATAAATGTTAGAATATTCTAACTCCTAAAAATCAAGAAAGAATAAATACTAAGAATTCTGGGGGAGCTTCTTTGTCACATGATTATGACTATACTTCATTGCAGCTGAAGTCTTTGATTATAGAAATACATGTAATATACTTTTCAGAATTATCAGATATAAAATTTATCATCATCTATTTGCGCAGTAAATGAGAAGTCATTTTGAGCCCTCTTTTAATTCTTTATTCTTTTTTGTCTTTAGGAGTTGTACAGATGTTCTGTGCTGCATAATCTTCATACTGTTTGTTATTGCCTACATTCTTTTAGGACTTATAGGTGAGTAAATACAGTTATAAAAATTATTTAACATTTGCTAATGGAATAACTAGGTCAAAATTACATTTTTTTTAAAGATTTATTTTATTGGTTTTTGACAGATAGAAACAGAGACAGAGAGAGACAAAGAGAAGGGGGAGGGCCCAGGGCAGTCTCCATAGTTGACATTAGTTTTCCATATAGTTTCACTCCACAGGTGGGCGCGGGGCTGTGCAGGGCAGGAACAGGGCTGGGAGCCTCCCACATAGGTCCCGGCAAGAACTGAACTGGGGGCACACCCCAGTTCAGCATGTGGGTCCGCATGGGCCGGGGCCGGGATTCGATCCTCGGTCCCCAGGGATTCAAAGTGAGCGCTTAACCCCCTGAGTCATCCCAGCTTTCCCGTAAATTACACTTTTAACATTAGTCATTTTCTCCCTAGTATCTTCTTATATATTTTTTACTGCTAAATTTATTGGGGTGACATTGGTTGGGAACAATTATACTCTTTTCAGGTGTACAATTCTACATTACATTGTCTATGCATTGCATTATGTGCTCACCACCCAGAATCAGCTCACTTTCCATCACCATATGTTTGATGCCCCCTCTTTACTACCTCCACCCTCCCCAGCTCTTCCAAACCACTTCCTTCCTTACCCGCAGGTAATAAATAAACTATTGAGTATGTCCATGAGTTTTTGTTTCTTTGTTACTTTCAGTTTTATATTCCATCTATAAGTGATGTCATATGTTTCTTGATTCTTTCAGTCTGACTTATTTCACTTAATAAGGTATTTTCAAGGTCGGTCCATGTTATCACAGATGGCTGTATTTCATCTTTTCTTATTGCTAAGTAGTATTCCATTGTGTAGATGTACCACAGCTTCTTTATCTAGTCATCTATCAAAGGACACTTTGGTTGTTTCCATGACTTGGCCACCGTGAACTGCTACAATGAACATTGGGGTACATATATCTTTGTGGAATAAGGCTTTCAGGTTTTTTTGGGAGATATCCAAAAGAGGGATTTCTGGGTCATATGGCAATTCCATTCCTAGTTTTTTGAGGAATCTCCATACTGCCTTCCACAGTGGTTGTACCAATTTACATCCCCACCAGCAGTGTATGAGGGTTCCTTTTTGTCCACAGCCTCTCCAGCAAATTATTCCTTGTCTTGTTGATTAGAGCCATTTTAACAGGTGTGAGGTGGTATCTCATTGTGGTTTTAATTTGCATTTCCTTAATGGCTAGTGATGTTGATCATCTTTTCATGCATCTATTGGTTGTTTGTATGTCTTCATGGGAGAAGTGTCTGTTAGGTCTTCTACCCATTTTTTTAAAATAAATAAATAAATTTATTTATTTATTTATTTTTGACAGAGAGAGAGAGAGAGAGAGAGAGAGAGAGAGAGAGAGAGAGAGAGAGAGAGAGAGAGATACAGAGACAGAGAGAGAACTGAACTGGGGGAGCTCCCAGTTCAGCATATAGTTCCGCATGGGCCGGGGCTGGGCTTCGATCCCTGGTCCCCGGCGCTGCAAAGTGAGTGCTTAACCCACTGAGCCATCCCGGCTTCCCCATCCATTTTTTAATTGGACTGTTCGTTTTGTTGTTGTTGAGTTGTATGAGTTCTTCATCTATTTTAGATATTAGCCCCTTATCAGAGGCACTATTTGCAATTTTTTTCTCCCATTCAGTTGGTTTCCTCTTTACTTAGTTGACAGTGTCCTTTGCTGTGTTGAAGTTTTTTAGTTTGATTTGGGCCCATTCATTTATTTTTGCTTTTACTTTCTTTTCCTTTGGGGTCAAGTTTATAAAGTGCTCTCTGACCCCAAGGTTTATAAGTTTAGTTAAGTACCAATACTTCTACACACTTTATTGTTTTGAGTCTTATGTGGAAGGCTTTAATCTACTTTGAGTTAATTTTGATATATGGTGAGAGTTCACATTCCCAGTTCATTCTTTTGCATGTGGTTTTCTGATTTTACCAGCATCATTTACGGAAGAGGCTTTCTTTCTTTATCGTACACTTTTTGGATCCTTTGTCAACGATTATCTGTCCACGTATTTGTGGGTTTATTTCGGAGTTTTCGATTCTGTTCCATTGTTCTGTAAATATTTTTCTGCCAATACCAAGGTGTTTTGATTATTGTCACTTTATAGCATAGACTGAAGTCAGAGAGTGTGATGCCTCTAGGCTTTTTTTTTTTTGGAGGATTGCTCTGGCAATTGGAGGTCTTTTGTGGTTCCATATGAATCTGAAAATTTTTTTTTATCTATTTCTTGAAAGAATGTCTGTGGGATTTTGATGGGAATTTCATTAAATCTGTATATTGCTTTGGGTAATATGGCCATTTTAACTATGTTGATTGTCCCAATCCATGAACACAGAATATCTTTCCATTTCTTTGTATCTTCTTCAATTTCTTTTAATAGTGTCTTACAGTTTTCTGTGTATATATCCTTCACGTTCTTTGCTAAGTTTATTCCTCAATATTTTATTCTTAATGTTTTTATTGCAAACAGTGTCATTTTTCTCATTTCTTTTTCTGAATTTTTATTGTTTGTATATAAATATGCTGTGGGTTATTCTACATTGATTTTGAATCCTGTACCTTTACTACATTCATTTATTATTTGTAGTAATTTTCTGGTGTAGTCATTATGGTTTTCTATACAAACGATCATGTTGTCTGAAAAAAGTGACAGTTTAACTTCTTCACTCCCAATTTGGATACCTTTTATTTTTTTTCCTAGCCTAATGGCTCTGGCTAGAACTTTCAGCACTATATTGAATAGCAGTGGTGATGGGACATCCATGTCTTGTTTCTGATTTTAGAAGAAAAGTTTTCAGTTTTTTCCCATTCAGTATGAACATTCCCTGAGGGTTTGTCATATATGGCCTTTGTTATGTTGAGGTACTTACCTTCCGTACCCATTTTATTAAGTGTTTTGATCATAAATGGATGTTGTATCTTGTTGAATGCTTTTTCTACATCAATTGATATGATCACATAGTTTTTACTTTGTTTATGTGGTGTATCACATTGATCAATTTGCATATGTTGAACCATCCTTGTGCCACTGGGATGAATCCCACTTGATCATGATATATAATCTCTTAATGTATTGTTATATTCTATTTCCTCGTATTTTGTTTAGGGTTTTTGCATTGGTGTTCATCAGAGATACTGGTCTATAGTTGTTTTTCTTTTTTCTGTGTGTGTGTGTGTGTGTGTGTGTGTGTGTGTGTGTGTGTGTGTGTGTGTGTGTGTGTGTGTGTGTGTGTGTGTGATGTCCTTACCATGCTTAAGTATTAGGGTAAAGTTGACCTCATAGAATGTGTTGGGAAGTATTGCCTCTTTTTCACTTTTTTGGAAAAGTTTAAGGAGGATAAGTGTTAGGTCTTCTTTGAATGCCTGGTAAATCTCCTTAGTGAGGCCTTCTGGTCCTGGACTCTTGCTTTTTGGGGAGGTTTGGGATGATCATTTCAATATCCTTACTCTTGATTTATCTGTGTAGGTTATCTAGTTCTTTATTTAGTCCATGTAGACTATATGTTTCTAAAAAATTGTCCTTTTTTCCTAGGTAGCAAAATTTGGTGGCATACAATCTTTCATAGTATTCTTGTATGATCCTTTGTATTTCTGTGGTATACGTTGTAATTTCCCCTCTTTCATTTCTAATTCGGGTTATTTGTGTGTTTTCTCTTTTTCTCTTGCTGAACCTAGCTAGGGGTTTGTCAATTTTATTACTTTTTTCAAAAAAACAGCTTTTAGTTGCATTAATTTTTTCTATTGTTTTTTTCCTTCTGTATTTCATTTAGTTCTGCTTTAATTTTTATTATTTCCTTCCTTCTGCTGGCTTTGGGTATTTATTTATTTTTCCTTCTTTTTCTAGTTCTTTAAGATGTGATATTAGGTTGTTTACTTGTGAACTATTTTGTTTCTTGAGATAGGCCTGTAGTGATATAAATTACCCTCTTTTTTTTTTGAAGATTTATTTTTATTTTTTTTCAGAGAGAGAGAGAGAGAGAGAGAGAGAGAGAGATACAGAGACAGAGAGAAGGGGGAGGGCCCCAAACAGTCTCCATAGTTGCACATCATCGGTTTTTCCACATAGTTTCATTTCACAGGTGGGCCTGGGGCCGCACAGGGCAGGAACTGGGCCGGGGTCTCATCCCGGTGAGAACTGAACTGGGGGCACTCCCCAGTTCAGCATATGGTTCTGCACAGGCCGGGGCCGGGATTCGATCCTTGGTCCCCAGGGCTGCAAAGTGAGCGCTTAACCCACTGAGCCATCCCGGCTTCCCCAAATTACCCTCTTATTACTACTTTTGCTGCACCCCAGTAATTTTGGTATGTTGTGTTTTCAGTGTCATTTGTTTCTATGTATCTTTTAATACTGTATCTTCTTTTACTCCTTCTTTGATCCAGTCATTTTTTAATAACATATTGTTTAATTTCCATGTATATGTGTTTTGTCCTGCTTTCTTTTTGTAGCTGATCTCCAATTTCAAAGCTTTGTGATCAGAGATTACTCTTTGTATGACTTCAATCTTCTTAAATTTGCTGAGGCTGGTTTTGTGTCCCAGCATGTGCTCTATCTCTCTTTGAGAATGTTCCATGGGCACCAGAAAAGAATGTGTAGTCCTATGTTGTAGGATGAAGTATCCTGTAAATGTCAATTATTTTCTTTTTTTTTAATATATTTTTATTTATTTATTTATTTATTTATTTTGACAGAGAGAGAGAGAGAGAGAGAGAGAGAGAGAGAGACAGAGACAGAGACAGAGACAGAGAGAGACCTGAACTGGGCGAACTCCCAGTTCAGCATATGGTTCTGCATGGGCCGGGGCCGGGATTCAATCCTCAGTCCCCAGCACTGCAAAGTGAGCGCTTAACCCACTGAGCCATCCCGGCTTCCCCAATGTCAATTATTTTCAATTGCTATAATGCATCATTTAAAGATGATCTTTCCTTATTTATTTTCTGTTTGAATGATCTGTCCACAGCTGTCAATGGGGTGTTTAAGTCCCCTACTGTAATTGCATTTTTGTCAGTTTCTCCTTTTAGATCTGTTGTATTTGCTTTGTAAAATTTGGTTCTTCTTGGTTGGGGGAATATATATTAATAAGTGTAATGTCTTCTTGTTGTATTGTCCCCTTTATCATTATGAAATGTCCATCTTTGTCTATTGTTATCTTTTTGATCCTTAAGTCTGCCTTTTCAGATATAAGTGTGGCCACACCTGCTTTTCTCTGGGTGCCATTTGCTTGGAGTATTTTTTTGCACCCTTTCACCTTGAGTCTGTGTTTGTCCTTGTGGCTGGGGTGTGTCTCTTGCAGACAGCATAGGGTTCGTTTTTGTTCTTTAATCCAGTTTGCTACTCTCTCTTTTTATTGGTGAGTTCAGTCCATTTACATTTAGGGTGACTATTGATATATGAGGATTTTCTATAGCCATTTTATCTTTTGTTTTCTGGTAGCTCTTTTTATTCAATTGCTTCTGTGCTTTTTTATTCCCATTGATTATTTTAGTTTGATGGTGATTATGACTGTTTTCTCTTTTTTTATTGTTATGCACCCCAATTTGAAGTTCTTTTTCAGTTGTTACCATGAACTTTATATAAAAGAACGTTTCATATATGTAGTGGTTCCTTTTCTTAAGGATGTTTCTTGCCTCCCTTCTTTTTGGAAATTTAAACATTTACTTCCTCCCTTTTAATGTTGTTTTTTTTTTCTTTCAGTTTATCCTTATTTATTTTTACTTTTGTTTCAGGTTCAATCGCCTCCTTCAGTATTTCTTGAAATTCTGGCCTTGTGCTGGAGAATTTCTTCTGTTTCTGTATGTCTTAAAAGGTCTTTATTCCTCCTTCATATCTAAAGGATCACTGTGCTGAGTACAGGATCCTTGGCTGGTAATTTTTCTCCTTTAATATTTTGAATAGTTTACTCAGTGTTCTTTATTCTGGCTGCCTTGAGGATTCTTTCTTTGTCTTTGACCTTTGATATCTTCAGTATAATGTGCCTTGGAGAGGGTCTATTAGGATTCAAGTTGCTAGTGGTCCTGTTTCCTTCTTGAATTTGAGGTTCCAGTTCTTGTCATAGATTTGGAAGTTCTCATCTACTATTTGAGTGAATTTTCTGCCCTTCTCATCCTCTGCTCCCTCCAGAATACCTATTATTCCTATATTATACTTTCTAATGGAGTTAGATAGTTCTTGTAGATATCTTTCATTTCTTTTAGCTCTTAGGTCTCTCTCTTTATCCTTCTGTGCCATTTCCAAATTTCTGTCTTCGATTTACTAATTCTTTCCTCTATTGGTCAACTCTGCTTCCTATGCTAGCTATTTCATTTTTTTGTTTCTTTTACTGTGTTTTTTATCTCCGGAATTTCTATTTGCTTCTTTTTTATATATTCAGTTTTTATTCTGGGATCACTTAGCTCCCTCTGTGTACTCCACCAGTTTTCTTTGAGTTCTTTGAGTGTTTTCAGAACTATAGTCCTGAATTCTGTGTCACTTAGCTCATATGTTTCCATATCTTCAAGTTTCTTTTCTAGAGATTTGTCTCTTTCTTTCTGAGCACATTTGTTCATAGGGGTATTCATCGCTGTTGGAACATTTCTTTTCCTGGACATGAGGACTTTTCCCCTGGTAGATGTGAAGAAATCTTTTTTTTTACTAGTTTGTGTTGCTGCAGTGTCTTATAGTTTTTTCTCTTGGTTATTTGGTTTTCTCACAGAAGAAGACTTCCTAGAAAGTGGACTTCTCTTTGACTCTGTTGCCCTGGTCTCTGTATGCTCTTTCTGAAGGTATGTTGGGCGATGTTATTTTGTGCCTCTGAGATCACGCTGCAGTCAGAAACCTATGCTTCAGTTTTCCTAGATCGCTCTGCTGGCTTCCATAAGAAGAGTGGGGATTGGTTTTGTTGGGAAAAGCTCAGATCTGTTTGTGTCACAGGCTAATGGTGGCTTCCCAGCAGCAGCTCACTGAAGGCAGACTTTGGGTGAGGCTGGCAGGGTGAGCCCTGGGAGAGCTCAGCCAGTCTCTGTATCCAAGAACACACATTGCTCTCATTGGGGTCCCACCTCATCAAGGGCCACTCTGTGCTTTAGCCACCAGCACACTCCTGGTGCTGGCACTCCAGCCACTGGAATGCCTGCCTCCCACTTTGGTCACCATCCCTTATGCTCCATGGGTCCCCAGCTCCAGACCCCCTAACCCATACACTGGCAGCCGATCTTCACTCCAGTCACCCATGCTAATCTCTGGCTGCTTCTGGCGCCTCACTCTGGCTTCCTGCACCTCATTATGGCCACCCTCACCATGCCAGAGCTGCTCCCCTGCACTCCCACCGGGGTTTTTCACCTGCCAGTCAGCCACGCCTGTTTTTTTTGTCTACCCCACATTCTGGCTGCCTGTGCTTCTGCCTTTGTTCTATGCCTCCAACCCACTCAGAGTGGTTCTCCACCTGGACTCACGCTCCCTCAGTCAGTCTCTCCTCTGCTGGTCTTTGGGTCAGCCTCTGGGTCAGTCATTGGGTTGGTCTCTGGGTTGCACTCTGCAGCGTGTCTCCACACTGCTCCCTTTCTTTCCCTCTCACTCACCTCCCTTTCTCAGATTTAGGTATTTTCTTGCAATGAGTGGATCCCTCAGCCAAGGCTATGTGTTGCATAGTGATTCTCTGGTTGAATTTTAGTTGTTTAAATTGTTCTTTCCAGGATAGGTTCCAAGAGCTCTTCACACATGCTATCTTGATGATGTCTCACCACTATCTTCTTGTATTGATTGTTGCCTCTTCTAGAGGAAATATGTCTCACCTGGACTCACTGGGTAGCAGAGGCAATGAGAAATGAACATAAAGTAGTTTATGCCAAGGGAAGCTCAAGTTACTTAAATGAAAACAATTATAAAGAAGGAAGAAAAAAACTTATGATTTCTTTTTAGTCATGAAAATTCTATTAAGCAGCTAATTATGTTTATGTTACTATTTACTAATAAGAGCTAAGGCTTAAATTAAGTTAGCTACTATATAACCTTTTATTTTTATAAGAAAATTAAAAAGAAAAAATAATTATTAAGAATTTTACCAAATAATTAATTGACATATAAGAAGTCCTACTGTCTTTGCCTACCAGAAAGAGAGATTCTGTTGTTTATTGTTAGGTTAAAGATTTTCCTATGAAAGTAAAAATAAAGAATAAAAACATAGAAGTACTTTATTTGGATGTTTGAAAATCTACCAAAGGTACTTTTGTGAATATTTTTTGTAAAAAGATTTTGCAATTGATGTGAATTTATCACATTTTTCTCAGATGCTTTAGTCCTATCCTTTAATTGTTAACCTAGGAAACTTTAGTACATTATTATTACTAGAATAGGAGTAATACAAAGTTAAATAATATCTTCTAGCAGCAAAAATTAATGCCTGAATTTAATGTAGATAGAATGTATTATCAGAAAGAAGGCTGTGCCTACCTAGGGAACAATGGAAAATACTCTTTTCTGTTTTTCAGTTTTATCTTCCAATAAGGTAAATTCTTTGAGAATAGCAATTGAAAATATTTCCCAAAAGATCATTTCAATAATGCAAAAACTTTTCAGAATTGGAGAATTCAAAAAAGCAAAGCAGGAAAATAAGGAGGGAAAGAATAATAGAGTATAAAGCACAGAACTAATATACTCTAAGGCCTTTAAAAGATTCCTTTGGTATTTCTTTAAAGTATTTTAACTTCTAAACATCAATGTAATTATAGCACAACACAATACACAATCTGTAAGTTTAATATTATAATAAAATGAATTTTCTTATTATACAACTAATGGAGTTTTAGCTTCTTTAAGTTTGGGACACATCTCTTTTGTCTGTGTACGTTTTATTTGTTTTTACTTTTTGTCATAAATTTGAAACTTGTTACATAAGAGAAGGAAGATCTGAAGTCAAGCAGATCTAGGGTTTTGTCGTATTTGGTAGACTTAGGGTAGTTTCTTAATTTTGTTTTTCTTATCTATTAAATATGGAAACACTACATATTTTGCAGAGCTGTTGTAAGAAGTAAATGAAATACTATCCAGCTACACCAATAATGCTACATAGTTCCTTTGCAACTGTTTGTTGTATGATTAGTCATTCTGAATTGTTCCTCTGGCAATCCATAATTTTGGTTATTATAGTTTGAATGCATATAGAATTTCATAAAGATCTTATACTGTGCCCGAATCTTTTCATTAGAAGGCCTATGGCATAATCAAATGAGTGTCTCCAGCATATATCAGAGCCAGTCTTAAAATCCAAAGAGGAAGTTCTTCTGTCTTGATATAGAGCTGGGCAAGCCAATGACACCTTTTCCTGTTGACACAGTGAGAGAAGGGATGGGAGGGCACACCATCATGCCCTCTGGAGCAAGATAAGAAATTTGCCTTTCTTTTTAAGATGGCCAGATTTAACTTAATTTGTAAATGCCCTACTTAGCAAAGTTAGGGGGTAAATGTTCCTCAGTGCAATGTTCTTCACCCCTGAACTACAGATAGCCTTACCTAGCCACTTATAAAATAAAATTAAGTCTTAGGTTATATCCAATATTGGAGTAAAAGAATAAAAGAAAACCTTTGGCAGAGGTTACTAGAGTATGAAGAATTTTTTAACATGAAGGAAAATATACTTTCACCTGAGGAAAGATGAAGCTAAGTCAATTTCACTGATGTGTTATAAGTAATTTGGCATCTTCAGATCTTTGTTAGATCAGAACCTTCTTAGGCTTATCATTTGTCCGTGTTCTTTTCATAAGAAGTTTTAGCATGAAAGAATTATGTTTCAGTTCTGCTGAGGCAAAACTGTTCTTTGCCTTTTGTGTGGAATATGGCCAGCTAGGATGCAACAATGACGCTTGACATTTAACTGATGAAAAGCAGAACTTCTGTTTAAGTGGTTGAAATGACTCTGGGTAAGAGGTAATCAAATCTCCTTGAATGATTAAACTAATATTTATGATAATAGCTCTTCTTTCTCCTACTTTACTGATGGTTGCTATTCAATTATTGAGCTAACTAGAAAAAATAATAGAAATATTTATTATGCCAACTGTTCCTTGCTGTTCTTGTGCTAAATTATGTATATAATAATAGCACAATTTTAACATTCAATACCTTTTTTCTTTTCAAATGGATTTCCAGTTTAGTGAGTTATTTCCTTGCTGTATTTACATAGGAAACAGTTGCAGTTAGGTTCCAAAGTTTGTTTTGGGTTTTGTTTTTTAAATTTTTCTTAGAGATAATCATTCCTATTAGTTGAAACAGGAAAGAAGTAAATTAATACAAACAAGCTTAGACCTCTGTTATGCTGTGAGAAGCCCAAGCCACATGATGAAGCCACATGCAAGGGTCTTGGTCTATAGGTTCAGCTGAACTCCCAGTGATAAATAATGTTTACTATCAACTCAATAGCATTTTCAGATGATTGAAGCCCTTGTCAACATCTGAGTACATGAGAGACCCAAAAAAGCCCAGCTGAGCTTTTCCAAATTTCTGACTTCCAAAGTCCTGAGTAAAATAAAATTGTTGTATTAAGCTAGTGGATTAAGTGAGTGGGAGGGTGCAACAATAGATAAGCAGAACAAAATTCAGCACCTGGTTAACAAAAACCTAAAACGTAGGCATTGGTTTTAAAACCAGGTGCTATTCAGAAACCCAGTGAATTCTGAAATTGTCATAAGAATGTAAAGGAAAATAAGAAACGTGTACTTGGAGGCAGGAGGGAAGGGCACCTTGTTACTAGAATTACAAATTTTGCATTCTGTTGCCAATGGTAATGTAGGAAGTAGGAAATGTACCTAATGAATTCAGTTAGCTATCTAAAGAAATCATCCTCAGGAGAGGGATCAACCGTAAAGAGCCTCATTGACTCCTGGACTTCACTTAGATGACGAGATCCAGATCTCAAGACTGGTGCTTTAATAGGATGAGGATTCTAAATATCTTGGAAGAGTTTAAACATATATGACTGCAAAGCAAATGTAGAAGAATTGGTAATCAGAGGCTGGACTACGGTAGTTTTAACACATGGCTGCAAATTCTTTGTCATCCCTTCCACATGAATCTGCTGAGGCTTAAAATTGCCTCTCTAAAAGAGAAATGAACCAAGCCAAAACAGACCAGTAAAGGGCCTTAATGTGCAGATAATTTATAGATCAGTGGAAAGAATTAAAGAAAGGCCATCATGGAGCAATTGGAAGTAGTAGGACTAGAAGTACCAAAAAGAGAAAAGATGAGATTTACATAATTCAGTCTTAAATCCTTCATGGAATGAGGTAGAGAATAAGTAAAATAGTTAAATTAGTAATCAACTGTGCTCAAACTTGATCCCATCATCTCTGGTATTAAAATATAGGTTTATTGTCTTGGTAATAATATAGTCACATGTCTACTTTTCCATTCATTGCTTAGAGAAATCACTATATCATTCTTTTCCTTCAATAAAATTGCCACAAAGTTTCAAAGAGGAAGCAGTCTTATTTCCAGTTTCTAGGTGGAGAGAGACAGAGACCTTATATTCTACTGGAAGCTCTGATGTTTTGGTTTGTGCCATTTGCCATAATTCCTTAGTTGATTGGTCATCTGGACCCTTCTACTACTGTAGTGGTTTCCTACATAACTTTTTTTTTTTTAAGATTTATTGTTTTGTTTTGTTTTTTTTGACAGAGAGAAACAGAGACAGAGAGAGACAGAGAGAAAGGGGAGGACCCAGAGCAGTCTCCATAGTTGTATGTCATCAATTTTCAACATGGTTTCATTCCACACAAGTGGGCGGGGGCCATCCAGGGCAGGAACTGGGCTGGGGGCCTCCCACGTGGGAGGCTCACCCCCTCGAGTCATGGGCCAAATCAGGGGGCAAGAACTGAACTAGGGGACCCTCACTTGGGAAGCACACCCCAGTTCAGCATATGGGTCCGCATGGGCTGGGGCCGGGATTCGATCCCCGGTCCCTGGCACTGCAAAGCAAGCACTTAACCCACTGAGCCATCCCAGCTTCCTCACCACCACCCCCCCCCAACTTCTTGAAGTCATAACTTTATAAATCTTTATGCAAAGGCTGGCTATTGCTCCCTAAAATGTGACCTGTGTCAAAATGCAGACCCTACTTTTAGGCCCTGTTATTTAGCCTTAGGGGACCAGCTCAGTCTATGCCCTCATGGCAAGTTTCCTTTGTGGGTATTTGTATTCTTCTTGGCATACAGACCTAGTTCAGGGTCAATCTCTTCTATTTTAAATTGAAATGTCAGGGAGAAAAGTGTGAGGTTTTTTTTTTCCCTTCCTTATCTTAAAACAACTCAGTTTTCCTTGTCCCAGGTAATGTGAAAAAGGGAGAAACCATATTTTTATAACAGAGAAGTCACTCAGTTGATTTTTTGAAGAACAAAGATAACTCCAAGATGACTCTTTGATTCTGTCTAGACAGAGAAGCAGTGAATAGTTTCTCTTACTAACAAATAAGAAAAAAAGTAAATTTTTAAAAATTACGTTAAGGTATGCCCCACCGGGCATTCTGTTGTTGTAGTTTGTAAACTTGGTGTTAAGATCCTAATATTCATTGTGAGGGGAAACTGGTGATGGAGAATGACTGTGACAGGAAGTCATACCCTATGCTTTTAGTCTACTTAGGACCTAAATGAGCCTATCTATCAGATCATAGCTTAGAAACATTGCTTTAGCAAAGTAAATTCATTTCTCAAAAATAGTAAGACGTTTAAATAACTCTGGTTCCACTATTCTTTTTTTTTTTTTTTAAGATTTATTTTTGTTTTTGACAGAGAGCGACAGAGAGAGACAGAGACAGAATGAAGGGGGAGGGCCCAGAGCAGACTCCGTAGTTGACAGCATTAGTTTTTCATATAGTTTCACTGTATAGGTGGGCACGGGGCTGCGCAGGGCAAGAGCTGGGCCAGGAGCTGGCCCCGGCAAGAAAGGAACTGGGGGGCATACCCCAGTTCAGCATATGGGTCCGCCTGGGCCGGAGCTGGGATTCGATCCTTAGGCTCCAGGGCTAAATAAAGCAAGCACTTAACCCGCTAAGCCATCCCAGCTTCCCCTGGATCCACTATTCTTAAAATTGATCTGGTCAATCTTTCTCATGAAATAATAAATTCCATGAAAAGTTTATTATATATTTAGAGAACCAATATTAAATGTCCTTTTGCATTCTTGACAAATATATAATTGTTTACAAATTAAACTATGTATATAAACTTCCTTTTAGTTTAGAAGTATTCATTTTATAAAGAAAGCACTTAGTTGGTAACAATTACATAGTTTCCAGGTGTACAGCTCTACATTAGATTGTATATGCATTGTATTATGTGCTCACCACCCAGAATTAGCTCTCCATCACCATATATTTGATGCCCCTTCCCTACTCCCCTCTCCTGCCACCTGCTACTATCCCACCCACCTTACCCTTTACCATAGGTAACCACTGAACTATTGACTGTGTCGATAAATTTTTGTTGTTGTTGTTTTTTTTAATTAAAAAAATATTTTATTGTTAAATTTAATGGGGAGACATTGGTTGGTAACAATTAGATAGTTTCCCAATGTACAACTTCACATCACATCACCCATGCATCGCATTATGTGCCCAGCTCCCAGAATCAGGTCCCCCTCCAACACCATATATCTGGTGCCCACTCCCACCTCCCCACACAACTCTCCATCCCCCCTCCTCCCTCCTCTCCAGGTAAACACTAAACCATTGAGTGTGTCCATAATGCTGGTGCCCTCTCCCACCTCCCTTCCCTCTCTCCCTCCCGCCCCCTCCTCCCCTTCCCTCAGGCAATCACGAAGTTATTGAGTGTGTCCACAGGTCTCTGTGTCTTTGTAACTTTCAGTTTTATGTTCCACCTATAAGTGAGGTCATATTTTTCCGAATTCTTTCATTCTGACTTATTTCGCTTAATAAGATGGTCTCTAGGTCCATCCATGTTGTCACAAATGACTGTATTTCATCATTTCTTATCGCTGAGTAGTATTCCATTGTGTAAATGTACCACATCTTCTTTATCCAGTCATCTACCGAAGAGCATTTTGGTTGTTTCCATGTTCTGGCCACTGTGAACAGTGCTGCGATGAACATACGGGTACAAACATCTTTAAAGATTAAGGTTTTCAGGTTTTTTGGGTAGATGTCCAGTAGAGGGATGGCTGGATCATATGGTAATTCCATTCGTAATTTTTTGAGGAATCTCCATACAGCCTTCCATAGTGGTTGTACCAGTTTACATTCCCACCAGCAGTGTATGAGGGTTCCTTTTTGTTCACAGCCTCTCCAGCACTTGTTATCCCTTGTCTTGTTGATTATAGCCATTCTAACAAGTGTAAGATGGTATGTCATTGTGGTTTTTATTTGCATCTCCCTAATTTCTAGTAAAGTGGAGCATTTTTTCATCTATCTGTTGGCCATATGTATGTCTTCACGAGAGAAGTGTCTGTTAAGGTCATCTGCCCATTTTTTAATTGGATTGCTTGTTTTTTTCTTGTTGAGTTGTACAAGTTCTTTGTATATTTTTGATATAAGCCCCTTATCAGAGGCATTGTTTGCAAATATTTTCTCCCAGTTGGTTGGTGGCCTCTTTGCTTTGTTGATGGTTTCCTTTGGAGCACAGAAGCTTTTTAGCTTGATAAGGTCCCATTTGTTTATTTGTGCTTTCACTTCCCTTGCCAATGAGGTCAGATTCATAAAGTCCTTCTTGAATCCCAGGTCCATAAATTTAGTGCCAATGTTTTCTTCTATGCAATTTATTGTTTCCTTTCTTATTTGGAGGTCTTTAATCCATGTTGAGTTAATTTTGGTATATGGTGAGTGATCGCAGTTCACCTTCAGCCTTTTGCATGTGGTTTTCCAATTTTCCCAGCACCATTTACTGAACAGGCTTTCTTTTCCCCACTGTATATTTTTTGATCCTTTATCAAAAATAATCTGTCCATAAATTTGTGGGTTTATTTCTGGGTTTTCAATTCTGTTCCATAGGTCCGTGGGTCTGTTTTTCTGCCAGTACCAAGCTGTTTTGATTACTGAGGCTTTGTAGTACAGATAAAAGTCAGGCAGTGAGATGCCCCTAGCTTTATCCTTTTTTCTTAGGATAGCTTTTGCGATTCGTGGTCTTTTGTGGTTCCATACAAATTTGATGATTTTTTAAATCTATTTCTTGAAAGAATGACTGTGGGATTTTGGTGGGAATGGCACTGAATCTGTATATTGCTTTGGGGAGTATGGCCATTTTAACTATGTTAATTCTTCCAATCCATGAACATGGAATGTCTTTCCATTTCTTTGTATCCTCTTTAATTTCTTTTAAGAGTGTCTGATAGTTTTCAGTGTATAAGTCCTTCACATTCTTTGTTAGATTTATTTCTAGGTATTTCATTTTTTTGTTTGCAATGGCAAAGGGAATGGATCTTCTCATCTCTCTTTCTGAAGTTTCATTGTTGGCATACAAAAATGCAGTTGATTTTGAGACATTGATTTTGTATCCTGCAACTCTACTGTATTTGTCTATTATTTGT
>PVKE010020849.1:0-27108 GCA_004027555.1 Craseonycteris thonglongyai
CCTCTCCTCTCCACCCCTCTTCTCTCCTCCCTCTCTTCTCCTCTTTTCTTCTCTCCTCTCCACCCCTCCTTCTTTCTTATTTGTTACACGTGATTTAATGAAACCAGATCCTAGGAAAAATGGTGGCTATAAACTCATTGCTATCACGATACATGCTAAGCCAAGGCTATAGGACTCTGAATTTAGTCTAGGCAAGGTTGTCTTGCTTAGACACTCATCCAAATGGAGAGGTTGCTATACTATATTTAATATTAGCCACAGGCAGAAGGAGAAACTGGGCCGAATCACCTCATTTAAAGAGAGGCTGCAAATTGCTGGCCTGAAGAACACATTCTGCCTATAGATGCATTGTGCTTCATCCATAGTGTTTTAAAAATTTTCATTGCGTGAGAGGACTTGTACTCTGGTTTGCCCCAATCCTTACCACTCCCTAATGTACATGCACTTCAAGTGTTGATATTATTTTTCTGGGTCCTTCTGCAAAAATAAACATACTAAAAATAGCAGGGGAATAATTCATTTCTAGGCAGACTGGGAATTTCAAAAACCAGAAGCTAAGCAAACCTCTTATTTCATTTCAAAGTGAATGAAAAATAGTATTTAAACAAAATGACTATTTAAAAAAAAACATGACATTTGTTTGATTTAGACAAGAAATTAGGTCCCCATATGTGGTCTGCAAGATCTGGTTTCAAAAATCTCCCACACCTTCCCCTATCCTACTTAGATGGGAGACACCTGTTATATCACTAGGCCTAGAAGATGGGACTTTAGGCTTTTAGTTTTATAAGACAAGTCAAACAGTGTTTAAGTGATGAAGTTCCAAGATGACACTTAGAAATGTTAAAGTGTGTAGCCTTCCCAAGAACTAGCTCCCGGCAGGGGCAGTGGGGGTGCCCTGGCTGGGCCTCACCTTGGAAGTGTTGCTCCCGTCCCCTGGCCCTGGGGACTGGCTGCCATTGCTGCTCCAGCCGCCTTCCTGGAAGATGTCAGGACTCGGCGGGTGCACCTGGCGGGACACGACGAGGTGAACACGCCTCTCACTGGCCTGGGTGACGAGACACAAGCATTAGTCACTCCCGGTGCTTCCATCCAAAGCATTGAGTCCAGTGCCTACCAGGATGTGACTCTGGTTTTACCTTTTTCATAGAAAAAAAGTGGTTCCTAGTATTTTCCACGGCAGTGCCCACTTTGTAATTTGAGAAGAATATGAGTTATTTTTTTTAATTCTTTATCCAATGAATAGGTCAACTTTCCAGATAAAGCAGGGTACATAGTATCAAGTAGTAGCCTAGTCAAAACCCAGACCAAAGGTCTAAAACCAAAGGTAAATAGTAAAGTAAAGAAATGGCGTTGGTGGCAGCAACACTACCACTGCAGGAAGACAAAGCCTGTGTCTGACAGTCCCAAGCATTAGGGCATTGGGACAGTTGAGCACTTTAGAAATATCAAGATGACTTAATAGGTTCTAAAACCCCCATGAAAGGCCTTTGCCTTGATCTTTATTTTTTATGTGACTACTATTAGTTCTACCAGTTGTCTGTTACATATGTTGATACTTGGAGAGAACATTCCAAATAGCAACGATATCACTTATGGGGAAGGTCTATTCCACGCCATAAATTTACAAGTTGGCCTTCTGCCACAGATGAGTTTCATGTGTGTTTGAGAGCATGGGTCAGCATTCTAGAACTGCTGATTACTGAGGCTTGAGATCTGCAGGGGAGCTACACTAGATCTTAAACCTGTGAAACGTACATAAACAGGGCTCCCTGCTGCCCCCCGCTGAAATAGTCTCCTGGCCTACCATTTCTTTCAAGTGCAAGTAATTGGTCCTACCTCTGCAAACTCTAATGTATGTTATCTATAGCTCTTTTGTGGCACCTATTTCTGACTGCCCCTGAAGTAGGATGTCCCCAAGGCTTTTAGTGAAGTGCCTGGCCCAGAGCCAGCACACATCAGCCATGGGGACAGAATGACTGCCAACAAGCTAAGGTCCATAGGAGAGAATGTGAGTGTCGTTAGAATCCCTCCCACTTAACTCAGAGAAAGGAGAGAGGGATTTGAATGCTTGGACTCTTGGAAGAGAAAGGAGCATATGGCACAGCAATCAGGTTACCGGTTTGTGCTTTTTAACCACTTTGTCTAGAATTTGCCTGGAGCGAAACTGCAAATGTTTAAGGGAGACAGGAGAGAAAACTTCCAGGAAAAAGGGTCTAGCTCTCCCCATGTCTACTACTTGAGCTAGCCACAATTGATAAACAGGCCTCTCATCCAAATCGCAGCATTCGAATGGATGGAGCCAGAGGCTGTCCTGCCTGTCATGTAGCATGCTCTTCCTTTGAGGGTCTGTTACCTAAATGACAGGTCTACTTCACCTCTCTTCCTGGGTATGAAATAAACAAATGTCTGCCGTTCTCTCCTCCACTCAGTCTCTCCATGTTTCCCCCTCAGCCCCCTCTCTCATTCCACATTTCATACCCGATTCACATCCAAGGAAAGAAAGACTTTCTGGTGCTAAGGGCTGTTTCTGGACACTGAATCCAGCTGTTCCTGCGAGTTAGAGCCAGGACAAACACATTAGTCCATTTTCCACCTCAGACTTCAAACACGAGGAAAGAAAATGCATAAAATGGAGTCGCCCTGAGAGTAATTTATAAGGTGGCTGGTGAGAGCCATAGATCTAGCTTTGCAGTGAATTTATTTCCACGTAAATTGATATCAGGGTTATTTGTTGGAGTGTTATTTCTGCCAACAACTTAATACCAAAATTAGCATTCTGAAAAATCCAGTGAGAAATTTGGGCTCAAAAATGTGAATTAAATCGCTCATGCAGGCTGCTCCTTGACATTTTGGATTTTGCCTGGCAGGTTGATGCAACATGTAAGTCTCAAATTTTCTCAACTTTTACGAGGTGGTTAGGTCATGCAACTGCTTCTGGCCCAAAGTGAATGTGATACAATATACTGGCCTAGAAACAACCCCGCTACCAAGATCCTTCAAAACATCGCAATTTCCCTGAAGATAAGCAAACGATGGCTCAGCCACTGAGGTTTTGACTTGAATGTTTGCCACCTCTTATCTCTTAATAATTTTTGCTTCAGAAAGTTTCTAGAGATAACCTCATTAGGTTAAGTGAGGCTTACAGTATAAAGAAAGAGACAGTTATTACAAAATACTCTTCCAAGAATTGAATTTAGTTGGCTAATACCATAGTTCTTCATGTCAGCTTGCTTCATTGCTGTTTCCTGGGCTTGTTATTTCTGTTCTGTTCTGACACAAGCTTTATGTGTGATGAGAAACACCAGGGACTACAAGACAGGAAGAGCATGTGCACAATGACTGGGTAGACCAGCTGAACTGATGACTGGGGTTTATGTGTAGGAAAATGAGTGAAGTTCTTGAACTTTCTTTTGGGGTCCTGTTTGATGGGATTTTCTAAACGCATGTGAACTGAGTCATCTCAATTGGCCCACTGTCTACCGTCACATTTACAATAGATACTCTTATGGTGCTTCAGCAGTTATTTTGAACGTTTACCTAAGTTACAACCACACAATTGATGACCCCTAAGGTTTAGGAGAACCCTGAGGAGAGAGATTAATATAAGGATGCAAGGTCATGTAGGTTTTGGCTGCACAGTGTTGGACAACAGTGGGTATCTAATTTCATTGATAAGGCTCTTATTGCTTACGGTTTTAAAAACAAGGTACTAGTTCCTGAGAATGAGAGTGAATTGTGTGCTGTGGGAAGGAAGATGCAGAGAGGCAGGATGCCTCTACCTGCAACTCAGCCCCACTTGTCTGAGCTTGTGGAGAAGATCGTGGACTTTCCCATGGCCTCCTTTCATGACCTGACTTTTCTGTGGTCTGATAACTATGCCTGTGAAGGAAGAAGGCAAGTAGGCCGCTGTCCAGGTCTGTGCAGTGGAGAGTGGTCAGGGGAAGGAATGAAGTGAGGAACCCTTAGAACTTCTGTCTTCTCTACCTTCCTTAGTCTCTTTTTTTTTGGGGGGGGGGCTTTTTAATCAAATCTAGCCACACTTCAGCCACTATCAGCTTTTACTAAAATGATGGTTAAAACAGTATCATTTCTCATGGAAAGCCTTGTCATTTGGTATTCTGTTTAATGGCTATTTTTCTCTAGGCACTTGAGATGTGCCTCAAAACTGCCAATAATATTTATATGATGGGGGTAAGAAGAGGTCACAGAAGGGAAAATAGTTCAGCAGCCTCATTTATATTTGGCCTATTTAAAAGTATTAAAATTCCATCTCCAATAGCTGGAAGGAGGAGACAGAGTGCTACACTGTGACATCTTATAGGGCAAGCATCTTGTTCCATCCTGTTCAGCCTGCAAATGGCTCTTTTCTCTACAAAATTTACTATGGCTGATAAGACCTGTTCATATTGTCAGGATGCAACACAGACCAGAACCTTCACAAAACAGAGAGAAGAAAAAAATCAAAGATGTCACTGCACCAGGAGCCAGGAGAGTCATTTTGTGGGGGCTGTACATTGGAACAGAGGTGGTCTCTCTACTGTCCTGGCACTGCATGGGCCCATGAGGTGACTAAGAGGACCAGCAATGGCTAAAGGCAGAGCAGGATCTGACAGAGCACCTGTAATTCAAAGTATGAACTTCTCATTTAGCCAAAGGAGGATTGAAGGTAAACCAAATGCATTTACTGCATATGTACATATATACATACATACACACACACATATATATTGTCTGACAATTAAGTTTACGAACTCACCTCCATGCTCTTATGTTGGCAGCACCATACAACAACTCAGTAAGGTTCATAACCTTGGTATATCAGTGTCTCACATCTGTGTTTATGTTGATGTGTGGCGGTGTCTTGCTGAGTGGTGTTCATTATTGTTGTATGTTTTTGTATGCTGTCACAAAAATGTCGGAGCTTGAATTAGAGCAACAAAAGTGGAAGTGAAATCAGGGACATGTTAGTCCAAGTTTATGGAGATAATGTCAGGAAAAAAACAGCAGTGCACAAAGGGATTAAATGTTTTTCTGAGGGGAGAGAAAGCGTCACTGATGAAGAGAGGTCAGGGTGACCAGTAATGAGCAGAGCTGAAGAAAATATTGCAAAAACTTGTTGAATTGTGCATCATAAGTGTTGGCTGGGGGAAGCCGGGATGGCTCAGTGGGTTAAACGCTCACTTTGCAGCGCTGGGGACTGGGGGATCGAGTCCCAGCCCCGGCCCATGTGGAACCATGTGCTGAACTGGGAGCTCCCCCAGTCAGTTCTCTCTCTGTCTCTGTCTCTGTATCTCTCTCTCTCTCTCTCTCTCTCTGTCAAAAATAAATAAATAAATAAATAAATAAATAAACAAACAAACAAATAAAATTGTTGGCTGACTGTGAGAAGCATAGCAGACCAAGTAAATATCAATAAAGAAACAGAAAAACCTTCACAGAAAATCGTGGCATGAGAAAGATGTGTGCAGAAATGGTTCCGAAGGAGCTCACTAATGAACAAAAGCAAAGGAGAGTCGAACCATTAGGAGAGGCAAGATGATGCTTTGGGTGATGTTACCACTGGTGATGAAACATAAGTGTACCAATGGAACCCTGAAACAAAGTGTTCAAGTGTACAATGGAAGTCAATTTTCCATGACCAAAAAAGTTCCAGCACTCCAAATCAAGAGTCAAATTGATGTTGGTAAACTAACATTTTTTGATATCAGGATTGTTCATTATGAATTTGTACCAACTGGACAAAGAGGCAACCAAGTTGACTATTTGGAAGTGCTGAAAAGGCTGCACAAAAATGTTCCACAAAAATGACCTGAACTTTTCACCAACAACTCATGGCTCTTGCATCACAATGCACAAGTTCACAGGGCACTGTCTGTTAGCCAATAAACAAATAACTATTAGAAAACCCTCCCTACTCACCTCTTCCTGCTCCCAGACTTCTTTCTTTACTCAAAGATAAAAGAAATATTGAAAGAAGACATTTTGATGACATTCAGAGCATCAAGGGTAACATGATGGTGGCTCTGATGGCTATTTCATAAAAAGTTCCAAAATTGCTTTGAAGGGTGAACTAGGCCTCTGTGCATAGCTTCCCAACAGGAGTACTTCGAAGGTGATCATAGTGATATTCAGCAATGAATTGTAGGATGAGTTTGTGAACTTAATTGTCAGACCTCGTATATACAGTCTGTCCAGAAAAAAATCCAGACAATGTCAATATACCAAGAATGGTTTATCAAAGTCGATGCAACCTGGGAGTCAAGGAAATGGACTGGAATGTGCATGTGTGACGCACATGTGTGACAGTGACGACTTCACTATACAAGACAGTGGGGCACTAGACACCCTTGAGTGAAAATGTACACTGGGTAGCCAGCTCATTTAAAATGACTGAGCAAGTAGAGCAATGAGTTTGCATCAGATTTTGTGTTAAGCTTGAACATGCCTCCATGGGAAATATTCGGATGATTCAAACGGCTCTCAGGGGATGATGCAATGAGTGCTGCGCAAAGAAAAGTGTGGCACAAACGCTTCAAAGATGGTTGAGAATCTGCTGGAAATAATCTACATCCTGAAGACCTGCAGCAAGCAGAACACCTGAGAAGGTGGACCGTGTATGGGCTGCACTCAACAAAGATCAGTGATTGACAGTGCGAGAACTAGAAGCTGATCTGGGGATTCCAAAAACGATTGTGTCTGAGATTTTGATGCAGGGCTTGGCATGAAACGTGTTGTGGCAAAATTTGTTCTGTAGCTTCTGATGCTAGAGCAGAAGGAACATCGTGCTACAGTTGCTAATGACTTGTGGAAGAGACACTGGAGAACTGTGTGAGGTCTCAAGGTGCCTACTTTGAAGAGGACTGAAGTGTCACTGTCCTATGTACAATATTTCTTGCATCTTGTATCTTCTTTAATAAATGCCTGAATACTGTCTGGAAAGTACCCAGCCATGTAATATGAAAAATAGAGGCCTTTATGGCTGGATTCCTTCTGGACAGCCCTTGTATATATACATATGAGTATATATGAGCGCATATATATACTTAAATAAAATGTTTGGTACACTGTATGTAATTCATGTGGGTTCAGCCACTGTATTTTTAGTATTAATTTATTAAGTTTCAGGTTAAGAGTCACCACAGAAGTGCTTTTCCCTCGTGCCCCACGTATTATTCGTACAGACACTTGAAACATGGACACTCCAAACTAACTATTGGGTGTTGAGATTGTGCTGCTAAAGAGAAGGCGACCCTTGTATATAGCACCCTTTATAACACCACATAGCCCCAAAGGAGACCCATGCTTGACTGGTGGCCCACATGTTACAGAAATAAGTAAAGCAGTAAACTGGATTTAAGCTGATACAAGCTGTTTACAGAGCTTATCTTTACTCAGCATTGCATCCATTAACATCAGAGGTTTTAATGATCATTTCTTAAAAATCAAAACTGGGTGATGCCGGGATAGCTCAGCAGTTGAACACTTGCCTCACAAGTGCGAGGTCCAGGGTTTGATTCCAGCCCGGGTCTCCTTTAACCCCACATGCTGAACTGTATGTAGCACAACTGGTAACCGCTGGGATGGCTCAGCAGCAAAGGTGCTCACCTCCCATGCAGGAGGCCCCCAGTCTGGTTCCTGCCCTGTGCAGCCCCACAACCACCTGTGTGGAATGAAACTGTCACACTGAATGATGTACAACTATGGAGACTGCTCTGGGTCCTCCCCACTTCACTCTCTTTCTCTTGGTCTTTCACCTCCTCTCAAACAATAACATAAATCTTAAAAAAAAATTTTTTTAAATAAATATAACAACAAACTGATCCTGTATCTGCATTCCCCACTGGTTTCTTTTCCAAGTATCGCAGAGTGAGATAATCTAGCTGTAACTGGCTCTCAGTATATACTTGTGGGGATGGCTCTTTCTATGCTGTTTTGTGTTGTCCCACTTTAGCTTCCCTTCCAGCAACTGCTCATTCGCAGTCCGTCCATCTTGTGCTCACAAAGCCCTGGGGAAGTGTGAAGCACTCGTTCCATGAAGTCAGAAAGTCAGATACGGAAGAGATGTCAGACATGATCGAATCCAATATTTTCTGTATAGCCCACGCCCCCTACAAAATCCTTGCCATGCTGTCACCTGGCTCCTGCTTCAAGACCTCTAATCACAGTGAACTCACTGTCTCCCAAGGCAGCAGGGGCCATTTTTAGATAGTGCTAATTAGAAAGTTTGTCCTCAGGTGACGCTTAAATTCACCATTGCCTTGTTTGCCCATTGGTGTGAGCCATACCCTCTAGAGTAACACAAAATCAGTTTTCACGTGGCAACCCTATTTGAAGAATACTCTCACTGCCCTCCCTTAGCTCTTCTGCTTTCCAGGTCAAATACTACAACTTTCTCCAATACTGAGTATGTTTTCAAGTCATCTTAAAAACTTGATGAACTCAGGGCTCAGTCTAATAAAGTTGAATAGGGTGTGCCTGTGTACATATGTGTGTATATGCACATAGAGAAAGAAGAGAGGGAAAGAGGGAGAGAGGAAGAAAGAGTGGGACCTAGAAGACAAGTTCTGGTCTGACCAGCACAGACGAGGTTTGTTTTTGTTTTTTTAACATGCAAAAAACAAATGGACTGTGAACTGTCATCATATACCAAAATTCACTCAAAGTAGATTAAAGACCTCCACATAAAACCTGAAACAATAAACTACATAGAAGAAGGCATCAGTACTAAACTTATAGAACTTGGGCTCAGAGAGCACTTTATGAACTTGACTCCAAAGGCAAGGGAAGTAAAAGCAAAAATAAATAAATGTGAGTATATCAAACTAAAAAGCTTCTATGCAGCAAAGTAAAAAGGAAATCACCTGAAAGGGAAAACAATGCCTCTGAGAAGGGGCTAATATCTAAAATATATACAGAGTAGGGTTTTTTTTGCTGATGAACCCCCTGCATCCAGGACCTCATTTCGAGTTCCATTTTGCCATTTCATACATGCATAGGGGATTGTCTCTGTGTTCTATGAAGCCAAGAACTCCATAGATGTCTGTCTTCATCATTATTGATCAACTTCCAGATGACAGCGATGTTTGTAGGACCCCACTATAGAACACATGATACCACTGCAGCCTAGCTCTGAGATCATGTATGATGCACAGACCCTACATGGCAATGTAGACAACAGGAAGCATCAGAAATGGATTAGCAATTGATATGCTAAAAAATAGCAAAGTCATCAATTATTGCTATTGACCTGGCAACGCACTACACGATGAGGTACAGAAACATAGTCTTGCCTTCACCCTCCTTCTACTGAGCAAGAGAACTTCTGAGAAACAAAAGTACCTCTCACTGAGCAAAAAGTTAGGGGCTCCAGAAACATAAATCCAGAATGAGCTAATAGTACACTGTAAGTTGACATTGCCCTAATAAATTGAGCTTGGTGAAAGCAAACCCAGTGTGTGTCAACCAATTCACCACTGGAGCTTCAGCACCTAGTACAGTGCCTGGCACATTAAATACAAATTGTATCTTCTGCTGGGAACTCTATCAATGAGGTCATGGATACAGCTGGTTTATCAGAGAGGCAGGCGCTACTTAGTGAGTTAAGAGCAACCAGTGTCTAGCCAAGGAAAAAGGAAATTACAAAGGCTTTGAGGAAAAGAGGGGAATAGGGCCCTTAGGATTTGACCAGGGTAGAAAAAACAATTTGAGCTAGCAATTTGGTCTATTTTTCTCTCCACTGGACTGTAGCTCCATGTTCACCCTGATATCCCCAGGAGCACGTATTTTCTAAGAGTTAGGAAATTAATGATGATGATGATATGATATATACAGGGTCATACAGATGTCAGTGACAAGGTCAAAATAAGATTTAGTTCTTGAGTCCCAGAGTCTGCTGATCGCTGAGTCAGCAGAATGATCCACCTCCTTGGCCTCAAACATCATTCTTTGATGGTATCTAGAAGTTACTCTCATAATGAGTTCTCTCCCATGGTAAGCAAAACATACATGTGGGGGACATGTGAGTTGGAGGAAAAGTAGTTTCAAGGTCCCTTAATACTTGCAGTGAGTAGCTATGATGAGATTCACTTATAAAATTCTAAGCTGCACAGTTTACCACAACATGTTTTGTTACAAATGCATAAAATTAGCAGTTCTGTGTAAACATCATTTGGACTACAAGAATTCCACTCAAGAAGAATGTTTTTCAATCTATATGCTGTCCAGTCTATGTACTTACCATGATACCAAGCTAAGAAAATTTGTTTAAATAGGGATTTGATTCTATATTAGCTGTTCTGAAATATAAAAAACACACAGATCTTTATCAGGTCTTATTTCACTGACAATTCTTACTGGCTCCAGGGGACAAAAGTTCTGCCTTTTTTCCAGTTATGCAGAACTCATGAGCTGAAATCATGTAGTTAGAACAAAAGTAGGCAAAGTGAGCAGTCTGTTCTTTGCTTTCTGGCTCTGTTTAAAGGCCTATCATATTCTTTTTAAAAGACTGAAGAGCCTGGTTATCTGTTGTTCTTTGATAACTTATTTCAATATTAATTCATGAGAAGGGGGAACAATTCACACAGATATGATTATTAATGAAAGCCCATCTTATCACCACCTCTACAAATGCCTTTGGATTTTTTCAGCTTCTGCATCAAGTATGGGCACTGCCTAGGAAAAATGGCATAAGAAGATATGCAAATTTGAAATCCATAATTAGTTTATTCATTTATTAATTGTATTCATATATATTTGAACTCCTAAATAAATATGAACTCTCTGATCCAAAGTTGCAAGTAGACGAGAGCATCTCAAAATAGGCATAATTCTCAGAATAAATCATTCTCAATTGAATACTGGATCTGCTGAATCTCCAAGGTTTGGGATGTTGAGACATCATTTTTTCCCCTTAAGTCTCAAATCTTTGGTCCATATTTCTTTGCTCTATTATTTTAGGTATGACACCAGCCAGTTCCACAAAACTCTCTCTTTCATACAGTTATTCTAGCCATGGTGCTCAAAAAACAAACAAACAAAAACCCCAAACTAAAGATGACATGGAGAAATGCCTCATATTTGAGGCGTCTAGCTCTTTAGGATTTCTTCTCTTCATTAGCCTGACAGTCTCCCTAACTCTGGGGTCTGGCACCAGGGCTGCTGCTGAGTAAGCTGAGGTTAAGTCTCCACATATGTAAAGTTGGGCAAATCTAAAACAGTTGTGGCTTTTCTGTAATAACCTTTCCTTGAAATAATGCGGAAAGAGGCAGAATGTACATGTGGTGGTGTGGGAGAAAACATGACCAAAAGGACATGTTGTCTGGGAATTTCTTTGTAAGGCAGATATGACTCACAGAGTAGGTACAAAGGCAGTGCTGCCAAGGATTGGTTGGAAATTGGAGTTTCCAACTTTGAAGGGTATTTAGTTTAATATCCCCAGCCTGGTGTGCATTACAAGTATCACAGATAAATTACACTCTTGAAATTGCTTAACTGGGTTTTTCAAACATTCTATTTTTCCCATTTCTTTTCCAACTACCTTTGCCCTTTTTTTTTTAATTTCTTTTCTCCTGCTTATAAATAAAGCACATTGGCTTTGCTTAGTAAGCAGAAGAATCTTTTAGGAAGTCCCAATGTTAGGCAAGATTTCATACATTTTTCAGAGAAAAAATATTTCCCTGTTACTAATCTACAAAAGTAGAATGCCATATGTAATCATATTTATAATGCCAAATTTTTCCAAATGACATGAGTCAGGGAGTTTTTGTTTTGCCTGTTACAAAGTGTAGTTGGCAGAGGATCTCCAGAATGCAAGTTACACTGAGAGACCTGCAGAGGGAGTTAACAAGCTAACATGGGGGAAAAAAAAATCATGTTTAGAGTACAGTTTCTTCATGAAGAAACACAAGAAGGATTCCTCCTTTTTCATGGGTTCATGTTCTCATAAAGTATTGTCTATTTTCTATTCTTACTCATTGGCATTGGAACCATCTGTTTAATACTGGATTGATTATACATGAGATCAGACACAGGAATGTGTTACAAACTCTATGAGGCCAGAAACTATATCAGTCCTGTTCCCCATTGCACCACACACCTCTTGGCACATAAAAGATGCTCAGCCAATAATAACAAGTGAGCAAACTCCAGGGGACAAAAATTAGAGATTCTATCTTGGGGATAAATAATATGTAAAGGTAGATTTGGTGCTTGGTAAATCCCTATAAGATGATATGTCTAAATTAAATTTTATATACAAGGTCCAGCAGAAGTAAGATTCTGTCAGAGTATTACCAGCTCATGAAAAAGGGGTGCTACTTTTGCCAGACCCTGTATATTGACATTTTATAATTTGACTCAATTTATTCATTCAACAAATACGTATTGCCTAACATTGCAAGGCATTTCTTTAAATACTTGAGGTACAATATTGTATTGTACTATTTATTATACTAAGTTGGCAGAAAAACAAAATAAAGCACATTAGAGGATATAAGAATTGGGGGTAGGGGAAGCTGTTTTAGGTTGGATTGTCAGTGAAGGCCTCCCTGAGGTGACATTTGAAGAGAGACCTGAATGAAGTGTAGGAGTGAGTTACATGGGTAACTGGAAGATTTTTTTCAGTCAAGGGGACAGCAAGAACATCAGCCTCGAGGTGAAGAAGTCCTTGAAATGTTCGAGTAGCAAGAAGGCAATGTAACTGAGCCTGGGTAAACATGGGGGAGAATACCAGAAGTTCTCCCCTTCGCTTAGGAAGTGAAGTTGGAGAGAGAACTAAAGGTCAGATCATGTTTGGCTCTGCAGGCCTATGTTAGGTTTTGAAATTTTTTTTTTAAAGATTTATTTATTTTTTTGACAGAGAAAGACAGAGACAGAGGGAAGTGGGGGGGGCAGTGGGCACTAGAGCAGTCTGCATAGTTGTATGTCATCAGTTTCTGACAGTTTCATTCCACACAGGTGGGAGGGGAGCCACACAGGACCGGGCAGGGGCCTCCCGCCTGGGAGGTATGCCCTCACGAGCTGGGGGTGAGAACTGAACTGGGGGCACACTCCAGTTCAGCATATGGGTCCGCATGGGCTAGGGAAGGGATTAGATCCTTGGACCCCAGGACAGCAAAGCGGGTGCTCAACCCGCTGAGCCATCCCGGCTTCCCCTGGAATTTTTAATCAAAGTGTCTTAGGAAGCATCAAAGGGACAAAATGGGATTGACTTTGTAAAGTGGTCATTCTAACCGCTCTGTGAAGAGTAGAGGCAGAGGATCAAGCGTGGAAGCAAGGAGATCAATTAAGAGGTTCTTACAGTGGCCCAAACCAAAGTTGATAGTGGCCTGGCTGATGGAAGCCATGGGGGTGGAGAGAGATGGATTGTGGGAGGGGGATACTGAACAGAGTAAAGATTCTTTTTGGCTCAAGTAACTGGGTACATGGCAGTGCCAATTTTAGAGACTGGGAGAGACTGAGGGAAGAGCAGGTTTGACAAGGGGTAGAATGAAGAGAAAAGAAGGGTTCAGTTTTGGACATTAAATTTCAGATGCCCTTTAGACATCCACACGAAGAAACCAAACAGGTAGTTGGATATGAAGTGTGGTATTTCAGAGAAGCTGGGGCTGGGCATATGAGCTTGGGAATAGATGACATCAACTCCAGAAGGGAAATGTCCCTTGTAACTCTGCTTTTGTCTTCCACATGCATGACTTTACACTCCATTGGGAAGATCCATCTGGCTGAGAATCACCTTGAAACTGAGATACCACTAAGAGCCACAGTTCAGGGACCAAGGCACCAAAAAGTCCCCTTGTACCCTCTGCCTCAGGCTGTCCACAGCTAAACTGTCAATATTATATCTACTATTTGGTTCTCCCCAAAGAGAGATAAGACACACACGACAGTGAAAAGACTTGCCAACACCTGGAAGAACCCCATGGCTGGAAGCCAAGTATAGGGAGATTTATTTGTCCTTAGATGATCAAGTAATCAAGTCCTTATGGGCAGACTCTGTTTTATTAGTCATCCTCCACAAAACTTGGTACACGTTTCAGGCAAGAACTGATGCTGATTCACTGTTCTTGAAGTCACGTTGGTCACTAATGGAAGCTGACATGATGCACCAGATAACTGCAAATAATCTTGCTCCTGTCCTATCAGCTCTCCAGTGCCTCTAGAGAAATCTGTCTAGAAAGTCATGTCACTTCCTTTCTTAAACTCTTTCAATGACAACCTATGGCCTTGGGAACGAAGTCTGAGCTCCATAGCACTGTTCATAGCACTCTACCTGATCTGGCCCTTGCCTACCACTCCTGCCTTATCTATTGCTGTTATTTATTTATTTATTTATTTATTTGATGTACACCATGCTCCAGGTATTAACCATTTCCCTAATAGGCTTTTAGGGAAATGTTCTTTCATGTTTCTCTCCTTAGAATGACCCTCCTTGCCTCATCCGCCTACAGAACTTCTGATCCCTCAATGTAGTAGTTCAAGATCTTCCTCCCTTGCAGAATTCCTAGGCTCATCCAAGCAAAACTTTGTCCTTCGCCTGTACCAGGATTGTGCTAATGTCTCCACTACAGAACACTCACACTATATGGCAGTCATCTGGAAAACGTCCATGTCTCCTATTAGATGGTGGGCTCCTTTTGGAGAGCTGCCTGAGACACTGTCTCTGCTCTCTGCACCTAACGCAAGGCTAGGCAGGAAGCAGAAACGTAATGCATACTGGCTAAATGAGGTGAATGAATGGTTTAGAATAGAAAACCCAGAACTATTCTCTAAGAATAAAGCTAGCAGCTCAGTGAGCATTAGAAAAGCTCACTGTGACTCAGTCAAAGTCAACAAGATGCATGCTGAGGCTTCATAATATCATTTTGGTTGAAATGTATTATAATAGTTTGAGCCAACATCAGGCTATTGGGAACTCTATCTGCCTGAATAATTAATAATTTATCTATCTTTCTTATTAGGGGACTGCCTCTCAAGTTCATACTTGACTTCTGGTGGGTGTTCCAAGGGGCCTGGATGTAGCCATGGAGATAAGGCTTAGCCTTAACCAATCCTATAGTCCAAAGGATCCTGGAGGGCACACAGCACAGCTTCTAACAGCAGTTAGTACAATAGGATGTCTTGGATGTGTTCAGAATGTATCTGAGTGACCCCGGGGCTTGAGATTGACATACTGAGCACAGGATGACCCCACCCTGCTGATCTGGAGTGAGCTGAACATAGTGAGTTTGCAGCACGTAGCCCAGTGTGTTTATTTGCCTCAGACTGGATGGCTGGCAGCCCTAGGGAATGTCCACGACTCCAAGACACATCATTTGCTTGAGTAATATTCTTACCTGGCCCTCTGATCTTGACTCCCTGAATGGGAGGCACTGTGTGTCCCATGTGGTATTATAGTAACAACTGGGCAGTCAAAATGATGAGGATTCCTGCTCATGCTAAAAGTTTCTGACCAGGATCTTGGAATCACCTGTGACCTACCTGAATCAGCTGAGCTGCGCTTTCTGGGCTGCCATGTCGAAGGTCGTGTCCATTGATGGCTAACACACGATCGTTCTCCTGCAGCTGACCATGTCGGTCCGCCACACCACCATCCAACACATTGAAAATGAATACCCCTGGTTCATCCACCTTGCGCACCAGTTTTATTCCAAGCTGCTCCTCAGGGCTGCTTTTGTTGAGGATCACGTGGAAACTGTCATCCTGGGGACCAGAGGCGTCCAGTGCTGGTCCGCTGGCCCTGCTTCGGAACTTCTGCTCACGTAGCACAGTCAGCCGCAGCACTTGGCAGGGCTGCTGCAGGAGGCGCAGGGCGTAGGTGTGAGGTGCATTGCTGATGTCCATCCCATTGACCTAGTGGGTGGGGACACAGCTGTCAGCTCCACTTGGCACAACTCTTCCCAGAAGACCCCGGCCCACAGAATCACCCAGACCCTTTCATAAGGTCGCTCACCTCATCCTGTGTTCAGATGTCCCCATCTTTCAACATTATGTCACACCCTGCTTTCTTTGAGTGTCACCCGTACCATCTTATCAGCTCTCTCACTTGACACCATCTTCCTTCAAACTTGTCCTTACACAGCCTCCTCCCCTCCTCTCCCCTACCCCAATGAGAATTATGCAATTATAATTTTCATTTCTCTTGCCAAATTTATTTTTCAGTTGGGAGGGTGGGGAAAAAGGAAGAAAATGTAGAAAAAAGCAAAAGAGAACCGAACATTGTCCATTGAGCTCAAATGATTACATTAAAGCACTGTTCAATTACAATTGAATTAATATTTTCTTTCCAAAAATCTCCAAATGAAATTTTCTTCCTGCGTCACCCATATTAGAAATTCCAGACTGCAGTACTATGTGTTATGTGTTTATGCATATGTGTGTGTGTGTGTGTGAGAGAGACAGAGAGAGAGAGAGAGAGAGAGAGAGAGAGAGAGAGAGAGAGAGAATGAATCAGGTTTCAAGGTGGTTACCTACAAAGTCCTTTGTACATGTTTTCAACACAAGGAAAAAAAAAACTTTGCAGGGAAGCTGAGATGGCTCAGTGGGTTAAGCACTTGTTTTGTAGCCTCAGGGACCAAGGATTGAATCCCAATCCAGGCTCTGGCTCAGACGGACCCATATGCTGAACTGGTCTGTGCTTCCCAGGTAGGAGGATCCCAATTCAGTTATTTATTTATTTATTTTTAGGTATATAATGTTTTTTTTATTGTTAAATTTATTGGAGTGACATCGATTGACAACATAGTTTCCAGGTGTACAACTCCACATCCAGTTCAGTTCTTGCCTCTGGTTTGACCCCTGTCTCGAGGGGGCAAGCTTCTCATGGGGGAGGCCCCCAGCCCAGATCCCACCCACCTGTGTGAAACAAAACCATGTTGAAAACTGATTATATAGGAACTACTAGCCTATATATCTTTTAACACCTCCCTCCCAGTTTGATCATCTAAAATTTATTTTTACTTTTTCTGATCCTTACTTTAATCTTGTATTCTTATCATCTGTCTTAAAAGCTCTGGGGAACAAATTGGGTAGGAATAAATAAATCATTGAAAGAATCAATCAATAAAAAATAAAACAAGTAAAGCAAATAGAAGATTGAAATCTGGAAACGGCAACTATTCTACTTGCTCTTTAGTCTTCTTCATTAGTGCAGCACAAAGAATGTGGAATGGATTAATTTACCCTGTTTGAATCCGTTCATACAAGGTTGGAATTACAAGCTGTTTGTCAATCTATGGGGTTTTAGTAGCTGCTAGCGGTGTAAATCACTAACAAAACAAACAAAATCTATTATGACAAGCAGAAATAAAAACTTATCACCTCACATTGTAATACTTTACTGATCAACTTTTAGAGCTAGTAGTGACACAGTTTTGTCACTGAAATAAAAATTGTAATGGGGAAAGAACTTGATCTCCTTTGATGTAATAAAGTTGATTATGGCAGCTGAAAAAAACAAAAAACAAAAACAAAAAAAAACTGACGATGTGCAACTACGGAGACTGCTTTGGGCCCCCCCCCCCTCCTTCTCTCTCTCTCTCTGTCAAAACAGTAAAATAAATCTTAAAAAACGAACTTGGCAATTTCAAATTGATGTGAACACACATTTCTAGGCTCTTTTATGGAAAGGCTGGATCATTTTATGAGGCTGCATTAATGTCCTCAAGCTCAGCCCTCTCATCTGTGCATCATTACAGATCTATGGGGCTGATGCTGCCCGGGGCGTTCTGGTTTGAATTACCTTGGCGAGGCAGGCCCCGCCGAAGCCTATAGCACCTAGAGGTAGGCCCTGCTCTGGAAGAAAACAATTCCACAGCAGCACTGCACTCTGTGCTGAAAGAGGAAGGTCCCACAGAAGAAACCCGACGTTCTTAAATTTCTATGGTTTGGGAGGAATTCTTGTACTTGCAGTCAATTGTTAGAGCTCTGCAGTGAGATTTTGAAAGGTCTTTCTGCAGCGTGCAATTGTGGTTCTCTGCTGCATCTCCAGGGCAGGATGGAGGCTCCTTCCTGCACAGACAGGCTCCACCTTCGTACATTCGAAGCTTAAAGACCTTGCTCTGCTCTGTCACCTCATCCTGTGTCTGGTTTCCCCCATCACTTCCAGGCCAAGAGAAGGTCAGAGTCACCTGCTAAACAGTCCTGCCAGCCTTTTTGCCTGCAAATGCCAGTTGGGGGCCGTAAGAATCAGTGTTTCGTTATGTAACCCTCCCAGGCAGCATAGTTTCCACAGAACTTGGAGGACACCACGCAGTGTCACTGATTGCACCGCTCACTGTCCCTTGAGGTTGATGGGCCCTGCCTTGGACTCCACACTCAAAGGCCAATGGGAATTTCAGTGTTTCTATGATAACTGCTTTAAATTCTTCCTCCTCTTATTTCAAAAAATAAGAGCTTCTTGCCAAAGAAACAGCTCATGATGTGTCAGGAGCTGGTCCCTCAGCAACCTAGAAGTAACGGGATGAAGCTGTCATCTGAGTATCAGACAGGAAATATGTGACAAGGGCGGGATTTCTTGTCACTTTTGGCACATGCCTGACTTCTGTCTGAAAACAACTCTGCCTTTATCCTTCTCTTCTGAAAATTCCTGCTTTATGTTCTTCCCCTCAACAAGCCTCAGAGGACAGAATGCCTCACTCACCCCATTGTCTCCCTAGAACGTCTGTGGGTTGGTGAGAACAGCTTAGGGATTTTACGTTTGTTCACAGAGTTGCCACTGAGCTATATAGGCAATGTACTTCAGAGGGGTGTGTGAATGTGAGTGATTAATTAACATACAAAATGTCTCATTAATCTACTCTAAAAATAACTGAAGATATGCTCCAGTTTTATATTATTGCTACTTAAAGTAGGAGAAGGGGTAGAAAGGAGAGAGAGGAGGAGGAGAAGGAAGAGAGGAGAAAACAGAAGATGTAGAGAAAGTGAAGTAGGGAGGATAGCAGCTAGAGGGGAGAAGAAAGAGGAAAGAGGGGAAGACAGAGACAAAACGATAAGAGACAGAAAGAGAATGAAAGAATGAGAAACATGGACAGGGACCAAAATGTATCTCAAATTACAAGTCTCATATGACAAGCATATCAGCATCGTAACTATGGAAAGTGACTGCTCCACATTTATTTTAGTATTTCAACCCTCTGTTCACCCATCTATCCATCCATCCATCCATCCATCCATCCATCCATCCATCCATCCATTCATCCATCCATCCAATTACTGTTTGCTCTGAAGTGATTTTTATTAATCCCCTTTTCATAGCCCCACAGCCATGGTCTCTACCTTTAATATGATGTCTCCTGGCAGTAGCCTGCCGTCTCTGGCAATCACCCCATCACGATAAATGTGTTGGATGATGATATGAACCAATGGGGTTTCGCTGCCCCCCACAAGCCTAATGGAGAGGCTTTCGCTGGGATCCACTCGATGGACCTTGATGCTGGTAATTTCACCATCTGGAATCAGGTGATATAACCTTGGAAAGACTAAAATAGACCAAGAGAGTATTTATTTAAGACACCCACCCAACGGACATTTCCAATCACTCTTTTTCTTGCCAAACTTTGGTTTCAGCCGAACTAAACTATGCAGTGTTCCTCATACATGTTTTCCATTTTCCTGTCTCCATGCCAGCATAAGTTTCTCTGTCTGGAATGGTTTTCATTCTAAAACTAAACCCAGTTTTTCCTTCAAGGCCTGCATGAAATTATCCTTTCCAATTAAACTCTGCTCTGAGCCCCTTTTCCCGGCTTTCTCTAAACATCCCATTACCACTAAAGCTTTCTCTCTACTTCTCATGGCACTCAGTCTTCTATTATCATTATTCATGCCCATTTCTTACATCCCTCATTGGGCTCTAAGTTCATTCAGGACATAATTTCTGGCTGTTCTGTAGGTCTCTGCACCCAGGAGACTTCAGCTGATGTTTATTGAGTAAATAAGAATGAATGAATGAATGAACAAATGGTCTTTACAGACTGGACTGCAGTTTTGTCACTTACTTATTGAAGGACAAAATAGAACAAACCTGCTCTCTGCCCTTTCAGGTCATTATGAAGAGTTCTTTCTGAAAGTCCCTGCTTTCCAGACACAGGGACTCCCCAGTCCTCCCTACCAGACACCGATGTCCATAAAGGAAGTCCAACAGCCTGGTTCATGATCAGGGGCCCAGGCCTAGCTGGTAGCCATCCCTGATCTGCCTGAGTCACTAATTCAGAGCTAAAGGGATACTCAGAGATCATCTAGGCTGGCGTTTCCAAACTCTATCTTGTAACTGAAGACTCTGCTTTCCCATGAAATAATTCATGCTCTTCCCACCCCTACCCCACTGTGCCCACACATGAAAGACCTGCTCTAGTGGTTGTACAGCTTGATAGCAAGTCAACCCTTTCTTTTAAATGAGGAAACTAGAGCTGGGAGAGGAGTGATACGACTGGTTGGAGGTTGCACAGTTAGGTAGCCCTCAGAGCAAGGTCAGAATGGAGGCTTCAAATGACCTGCCCCCCATCCCCTTCAGGATTGCCTGGAGCCAGGGTTTCACAGCCAGGTGACAGTCCCACAGGGACTTGCCTTATAGACCCATACACCAGTAGCACTGACTGGCACTGTTCTCTACAATGGTCTCATCAGAGGGTGCAGAGGGCCACCATTAAATGCTGGCCAAACCACATCACACCTGGTTGGGTGGCAGAGACCGTCCTTCTGAGCTGCTTGAGGCTTGAGTTTGGTTGTGGAGTGTGGAGATACTTCTGCCTCCTGTAGCTGCTGACAGCTGCCTCTGCCCTAAGACCCCCCCACCCCTTCCTTAATTACATCTTATGGGAAGACCACGACTACAGGTCTGGTTCTGCATAATGTACTCTTTGTGACCATTTTCCAAACCCATGACCTTCGTCCATTTTCCCTAATAAACTATGAGTTCATTAGTGAGTACTCAATTCTCTTGAAGCAATACAGAAAGAATTAAAGTTATTTCTAAGTATTATACACATGATAAACAAAGCAATTTGGCAGCCAGAGACATTGTAAATGTGGGTCCTTAACCTTCACTGGGGTTTAATTTGAAGTATGTGATTGGCTTTGCTGTGATGCGGTGGGCAGCCGTCTTAATCCGTCAGTTCCTGGTGCTAACAGCACTAGGGTGATTGAGTTCAATTAATGTTTAAACTACACTGATTACATTAAGTAGAATATACACCACAAGCATTTGTTGTAACAGACCTGGTGACAAGGGAATGCAAGTTTAAAAAAAATTATTTCAGGCAAAAAAGGATTTGCAAATAATCATCAAAGCTGCTGATTTTCTATTTCCTTCCCCTCCTTTTCTACCCTCCCTCCCAACCAGTTTACAAAAACCATACTTGCAAACCTAAACCACTCAAGGAAAGATGTTTGATTTGATAGTTCAAAAGGACATACACAGTCACACTTATAAATGATGTTAATTGGAGCCACACCAGTGAGACCTTAGTGAACTCGAAGAGTTAATTTTTAAACTGACAAAATTCTGTTGGTCTGGAAAGAAATGAAATTATTCAACATTCCGTCTTCACTCAAGAACTAAGGTATATAATGTTATTTTCTAAGAGTTTATTGTATGTTGGGTGTTGAGCTAAACAATTTGCATGCATAGTTTTTTGTTTAGTCCTAACAAACCTATGAAGTAGATGATTATTATCCCTGTCTTTTAGGTGATGAAAGACTGAAGTTTAGAGAAGTTAAGTAACCTGGCTAGGGTCATGCAGCTGATAAATGGTAGAGCCAGTCTCTTTATTGATCAAAAAAGGATGGCTAAGCCATACCATGAGAGTTCACCAGACATCACTACCAGCCTTGCTGAATTTACACACCTCACCCATTCTGGAGTAATAGCTTCTTGGAGCACCTAGAGAACTCTGTTCTCTCCCACGCTAAGGCCCCTGCACACATAACACAGCCACAATCTTCATTTTCCTAAAACAGAGCTCCAATCCTGCAATTGCTCTACACAAATGCTTTCAAGTACGTTCACTGCTCCAAATACAGTCCAGACTCCTCAGTGGCATCCAAGACCCTCGCTACTCTGACCTTAACATTATCTCCCACTACTTTCCAACACAGTCAAGATCTCCATGTCCATCCAAATCATAAACCGTTTCTTAAACGTGGATTACATTGTACTACTTGGATGGAATGCTGCTCTCTTTATGGCTGCCACTGCCATTTATTTATACATTACTCTTTGGCATTTTATTTTCTTTTAGTCTTGAATGAACCCCTTGAAGCCAGGACTGGCTTTAGTAGTCTTTATGTAAAATTATGGAGCCTAGGTTAGTGCCTTATCCATAGTAGTCTCTTATTAAAACTGTTTCTACAGTAAACATGCAAACAAATCATTCAGGCAGGATAAAACTTTATACAGAATATAATTAATGAGACTTTAATAAGAGAAGACTGGCAGAAAGGAAGTTCTGATCCTTTCACTTATTCATTGCACAAGCATTCAGTGAACACTATTATGTACCAAATATTGTGTTAGGCCTTGAGAATACAAAGGCTCAGAAAAAGAACCCTTACCCTTATAGGTATAGTAACAATGCAAGGTGATCATGGTTATAATAAAGATACAGATACTTTAAAAACATGAAGGAAGACTGAGGGAATCAGAGAGGGCTTCCAGGAAGAGGCAAAGCCCATGTAGAACTTGGAAGGAAGCATCAGAATGCCAGCTAAAGGAGAGTGGGCATGCAGCCTGGGCAACAGCATGGCAGTGAGCAAAAGACACTATTTACAGGACTGGAATAAGTTCAGCATAGTTAGAACAAGCAATGTGTGTGTGTGCGTGTGTGAGTATATACAGGGTGAGAGATGATAAGGAAGGAAGAAACATGCTTGTAAGACTGCTCACAAATTCTCTAAAGGCATGCTAAGGATGGTGGTTTGGCTTCTACCTTCTAAGCCCCAGGGGTGAAGAGCACTTAACCAGTGGCTAAGAGAATGGGTGTTGGAGCCAGAGGGCCTGAGCTGAAAGTCTAGGTCAGCCATTTTCCAGCAGGGTGACTATGAGCTAGTTACTTCATCTCTCTGGGTCTCGGTTTCCTCATCTGTGAAATGAGCATGATAATCCCTTAGCCTTGTGGTGGTGTCTAAATGACTTAGAATACTATCTGACATATAAGAAATTTTCAAACAAAATTTCTTTTTACTTTTATTACTGACCTAAAGTTTTAATATATAATGAAAGAAATAAGATAGTATTTCCTCAGTTCCATTTATTTTGGGGGAAAACACACAGGATCTAAGATCCAAGAAGAACTTTGCATGAATTGTAGAGCCACATTACCCGATTCAATGTTTAGCAAGGTAATTTGGGGCAAGCTAAGTAACTTCTCTATGCTTCAGTGTCCTCATGTGTAAAACAAGGATAAAAATAGCAGCTACGTCATCAGGTTGTGAGGATTACATGAGTTAATGCATGGAAAACACATCACAGCCATAATAAGAATAAAGACTTCTATAGCATTTTCAATTGTCAGTCAAACACAGGTTTGTTGTCAGGCACTGTTCTATTGTTTCTCACTTAGCAACTATAATTAGTCTTCATATGCATTAAGCTAGTACCTGAAAGTAGGGGTTGCAACACATTTTCCCTCAATCTATATGCATATGAACAGATAACCATAATTTCTGCCTGTTGTCCCTAAGGTGAGGAGCAGGCTAATCAAGGTAAGAACTATTTTATATCTTTGGGAAGAGAGTGTCACAGAAAGTGAGTGGTGGTTAGGTTGTCATCAGCCCTGAGGTCATTCTGGAAGGCCAGCCCGTTCCCAGCCTGCAGAGAGTTCATTTACCTTCAGGGGCACTAGTGTTTTCAGAATTTTCTCTGCTCTGGTCAGCTTGATTGGCAATTACACTTCCACTCTTTGTCCTTCGAAGAACACTCAAAGCTCGATTTATTTTTTTAAAAGATCTGCTTCTGATGGAGGTTCGTTCAAAGGGCCGTGCTGAGGAAAAGAGAGAAGTAAGGAACAATAGCTACCCACTCATAGAAATCCTCTTTTATGTACACACCTAGTAAGATATATACAATAAAACGTGACCAGTGATTACCTCTAGGTGGTAGGGTGATAGAAATTGCCTTTGTATATTTTCTAAATTTTCTGCAATGAAATCTATCTGGCTTGTTTAGACATCTGCTTTTCTTTCTTCCTGGGCTGGACTGAATATAATAACACCTTTCCTGAGCAGCACAAATGGGAAGGTACTGACATTGCAGGAGTGATGAATTAGGTCTAGCTTCAACCCCTTTCACCAAGTCATATTCTGCCTATTTCTAAAGATCTAAGGTACTCATGGTCTCATTTTACTTTGGAGAATTGGACATTGGATTGCTGCCCAAACTACCAGAATAATTTCTGCATTAAAAAAAACATTTTAAGAACTGTGCACACTAAATATTCCACAGAAAGACATCCCAAGGCAAAGAGCCCATTCCCAGACAACCACTCATTTGACTCACCCCTAGTTCGGTTGCTCCGGCCACTGTCCAACGGACTGTTTGCTGGCTGACCATCCTCTGCCATGCACACATAGGCAGGGTTGTCTAGGCCAGGCTCCTCTGTCATTAAGGAGATGGTGGCAGCTGTGGAAACCTCTGGGGAGAGTGCTGTTGCTGTGAGGCTTGCACAGCCATCTGGACAGCCATCTTGAGAGCGCCTCTTCCTGTCTTTGGTCAGACCATAGTGGGAGGCACCTTTGCAGCTGGAACAAAACCAGTGGACATGAGAAATGGCTTTGACTTTGCTTATTATTCAACAAGGCTTTTTCACATAGGCATACTTGCTACACTTGGAACTTGATTTGCTCACCCCTAAACCCACCTCTCATTTCATACGTACATATTCATATACACTTGCCAACCAAATGAACTGATAATTTGAGAAAACAAATCTTAAAAGATGTCTATTGCATTCTCCTAAAGCGATCTCTACACTGGCCTCAGGAACACAAATTTATGAAAGTTGTCATGGCATCTGTGAGACTAGGGCTTGAGGCTGGAGATCCTCAAGTGTCTGGACTTGGTAACTCCTTCTTGCTGGTGTTTATTTTAACCATGACAGCACTTAGTCACACTCTCAGTCCTCTCTTTTAGGTTTAGCTCCCAAAGCACTGAACATAAATTCAAAGTGCCTCCCAGATTCCATATTTAACTGTCCATGAAAACAGAGTCACCATCACCACAAATCCACAGCAGTTTACCCAGCATCACTATTCTCAAGAGGCAGGTTTGCCAACTTTCCTTCTTTACCTCTAGGCTGGTCTCAGGGTGGCTAGGACGAGGGACTAGACTCCTATGTACTGAAAAATGTCTTTCCTTGCCATGTCTTCAAACTCTTGGAAAATAGACACCACTTGTGGCCTTAAAAAGAAAACCAACCATAATTGTCTATACGCATTCACCATCTATGTTAAAGGTCCGGTGCAAGGGTGAGGAGACCAAGGTTTGAGTTGATCTAGGTCCATATTTTGCTATGAATGCACTTCCATGTGCCACTGGGCAAGTCATTTCAGCTCTTAGTTAAATCATCACCATGTTCTGACCAAAACCCTACCTATCTCATTGCACTGTGGTAAGGAAATAGCTACAGATACCACACTGGCTTCCACAGTTGTTGTGAAGGCAGAAATCATATGGTGAGCCCCTTTGAGAAGTGGTTATTTGCATCTAATAAATGTGATTATAAATTTTTTTTTATCAATTCATTACAGAAACCTTATATAATTGAGCTATTTTACACTCTTGGTGTTAGCCAAAAGGCCAAGAAGTGATGAGCTAAATGTTAATACCCATTTGAGAGTCTATTTGAAATGGTGCTTCATGCTCTTTAAAGAATCTAACATCAGTCTACAGTCAACATGCACACAGGATTTATATGGCCCATAGAATTGGTAGATAAAAGTGCCTATTGTCTGGATCAGAATCCTTGCTCTGAAATTTACCTAGCTGTGTGATCTGGGGTGATTTTGTTAACCTGGTTCAACTTCCTAATCTACACATACATCTTGGGTTGCTGTAAAGTCTGGCCAATATTGTCAAGAGTTTAGTACCTTGCTAGATAGATAGTAAGTTCTCAATAGATTGTAGCTACCTCCATAATCCATTGATTCTAAAATGCTAGTTTTTTTGTATTTAGCATCTCTCCAGTGAGGATGCATGGGTGACTGATGGGGTCACACAGCTCCTGCTGCTAAGCTGCAGTCACAATGCAGAGGCTACTGGCTGAGCATGGCAAACACAGTCCATTTTGTCACTTCCTGAGATGCATTCATTCTTGGTACTAGGCTATTGACTTTAATTGTCATTAAATGTCTTAGAAAAGATTACATTGGGATTCAGAGTTGAAATGAAAAATTATTGTGTATATGCAGAAAGTCTCAAAAACAGAGCTGTGGCATGCAAACTTGATATTAATGAATCAAATATTCATCGTTAGAAGGAAGACAGAAATTCCACATTTTCTTGCAGACAGACAAGCAAATGCTTTATCTGCTTAGAATGAAAGATACTCCTCTTGCTCCCCACAGAGACGAAAGTGGTGTTACATTTTGTTACTGAGAGTATTAAGAAGTATTGACCCATTTCATGCCAAACAATGCAACCAGAGGGCAGGAGCAGTCACCACATTATCTGAACGGGTTTCAAAAGCCACATGATGTGATCAATCCACACATTAGTGTGATATCTTTAAAGGTCTTTTGAGATAATTTAACCAGTGGCAGGTTTAAAAATGTTCTTTTCCTGTTGGGACATAAACTATGATGTTTCTTATAATTAATGGCATCTTAGATTTGATGAAATGGGATTTTACTCTTAGTAGAAAAGGACTTTGATTATATACCCCTCCATTCTTGTTGTAGAGAAGATGAGGCAGACTTGCAGCTTCTGTCATTCCTTTTCTCCCTGAAAGAGTTCAAGCTCCCTATTTGTTTTTTTTTGTGTGTTTTTTTTTTAATTTATTGTTAAATTTGATGAGGTTACATTGGTTGGTAACAATTAGACAGTTTACAGATGTACAAGTCCACCTCACATCATTCATGCATCGTATTATGTGCCCATCACTCAGTATCAGTTCCCCT
>PVKE010020850.1:0-27105 GCA_004027555.1 Craseonycteris thonglongyai
TAGGGCTGAAGGTGAGAGGTAAGTTTTCTTTATTCTACTGAAGTGGTTCTCCATCTTTAGTGTGACAAGCACTTAAATGGCTTGTAAAGACAGATTGCTGGGTCCTATCCCCAGAGTTTGATTCAGTAGATCTTGGGTAAGTCTTAGCAATTGCATTTTTCTTTATTCGACAAATATTTGAGTACATACCACGTGCTAAGTCTTGTGCTAAGAGATGCAAACTTAAATGATCAGAATTATAGTCTCTCACGAAGCCTACATTTTAGAGTGGCAGATATATACTAAACAAATTATAAAAGTAACTATATATGATTTTGATTAATGCTAGAACACAGTAAACAGAAGTTTTTCTTAAAGTGTTTTTAAAAAATGTTACATGAAAGAACTAACCCTAGTTCTATAGCCCCTTGAAAACAAATCAGTACAAAGGTAGAACATATGAAGTAGCATTTTTATTAAGTTCTTAGGGGGTGATGACACTGCCCATCTTGGGGTCTCACAGTGAGAACTGCTGCGCTCCCGAGTAGACTTTCTAATCAGCACAACATGGGAGAAAGAGACAGTGTGCTCTTGGGACCCGCTCCTCCCCTTCTGAGTCTCATGAGGTCAGAACCACTGACTCATTCAGAGAAGGGGTTGAGACAAAGCTGGCTGTAGGTCCAATGGCAAAGTCATCTACTACGGCTCCCCACCTGGGCTTGAAGTGCTAAGTACTAGGGCAACATCTTTCAAAATTTCAGGCATTTGGGAGGGAGGGTAGATTTTTGAGAAATCTTGTCAACAAAACTTAGGTCCAGCACCCTATCACCTTCCCACAGTTTATCTGAGAAATGTCCTCCCAACACAAGCTCCTCCATCTACATGCTTGTAGTTCATTCTGGTGGAGGGAACAGCAGACTATGAGGACTGACCGTAGCCCAATAGTGACCTTGGCCTCAGCTTTCTTATTTCTCATGTTACTCAAAGTGAGGAGCATTCCCATTTGTGGGACCTAATCTCCTACAATATGAATTCTTTTGATAAGCACCATACAAAAAACGATTTAACATGACCTTAGGTTCGATTACTTTGAGGACAAATGTAGAGGCAATCCAATCACCTTTGTTTATTTGTAAAACAGGGTATTTCTAAGTTTGTTATTTCATTCACATCTGTATCCTTTACATGCTACTAAACCTAAGCTCAGGAGTAGAGAGCTTATTTAAATAATTCTGAATTGCACCATGAATTACTAGACTCACCAAGCTTTTCTTCCACGCCTTAGTGTCTTTTAAGGGTCCTTACCTGAGTAAAAATTAAAACCTGTGACTTTATAAAAGTAAGCCAAAACCAAAATAAAACATACCAAAAAAAACCCCAACCAACCAAAAAAATCCCAAAACCAAACCAAACAAAAACATTAAAATAAAAGCAATTAACAGAACAAGTCCACATATTATGGTAGATTTATGGTAGACAAAGGCACAAGAAACTTTCAAACCTAGATTTGACTGATTTAAAGAGGGTATAGGATAGGACTGATAAAGAGAACAGATCACATATAGAAAAGAGGTATCTCTGGTGCAGTCATAAATGAGGCCTACAGCATCAGTAGGTGAGAAGCTACCAGGGCTAACCAGGGAAACTGATCTTTGCAGTATGTTTCTACTATGTGCCAAGGCTTTTCCTAAAAATTCCCTACCATACAAGATATTTGCTATATAAACCTCATAATAACCTTAAAGTAGAATAGTTATTCCTATTTTACTAATAAGGAGACAGCAGTTTATATATCATCTGAGTTAGTTCAAAGAGCACACTAGGTAAGAAAGACTTGATTTGAATCCAGGACCAATTCATTTCACTATCCATATTCTTTCCCCTTTACTACTCTACATCTTACAAGCCTAATTTATAGTTGCTGTTTTAAGTTGACCTGCATTTTTTGTATGATCTTTTCAAGCCTAAATATGGACTCACATAAAATAATAGACATCCCTCTAGGTTGGCTGTAGAACTTCCTTTCTGGGGGCAAAAAAAAAGGCTTCACTCACTTGGTTCTGTATCTGTGGTTTTTAACCGTTTGTTTGTGGATCAGATCTGGTCCACCAGAAATTTCCCACCAGTTCTTGAAACATTTTCACACTCTTAGGATGTATTTGTAAGAGAAGAATAAATACTTCGGTATGATTTAGACTATTTCACCAACAAGCAGCTGAAAACCACTGCAGTTAACTAACCAGCTTGACTAGCTTTTGGGGTTCGAGTATGGCAATTCACAGCAAGTATCAAAACATCTTGTACAGCTATCAAATTGTGGAGGAATTTGTTTCATAGCACCAAAATAAAAGGGTAACAACTACTGTTAATTTGGATTGTGAACTAAATCATCAATACGTTTACCATGTTATCAGAAACTCTTAAACATCATTTTAAAACATCCTTTTGTGTTAAGTGTTCATTTCTAAAGTACCCAAAAAATTATCCTTTTGATACATTAACATTTCCTAAAGAAATGAATTATACCTTTGCACTTCATGCATAAGCCAGACTGAAATACTTTTAGTTGTCAGAATGAGCTACATACACTCTTTTGGCTCCAAGCCTGACACATCTTTTTCCCTCTGTCTGAAATACTTCATCTCCAAACCATCTCTCAACTCTGGAAATCTAAAGTAGGTGATTCCTAAACAAGTACCCTATATTTCTGCTATCACGACACTGATTGTGTTATATGACAAATGCTTATTTATTTTTCTGTACCCTCCATCGGTCATTAAGATCTGGAGGGGAAGGACTATGTATAACTTGTTCAGTTGATCAGCATAATTTCTGGCTCTCAAAAATGTTTAATGAATGAATGAATGAATGAGAATGACAGAACTCCTAACATGGAAATAACGTGCTGATTCATAGCAATGATCCAAAGAGCAATTTTCTGATGCTAAGTGAGTCACTAATCATTTATTAGTGTTTTCTAACTATCTTGAATAGCAGGCTCAGAGTAGCCAAAAGTGTATTCTGTTTGTATATAATTAACTCTATGAAGAATGTAGATACACTAATCCATATTTTTATAAAGATTTGTTGCTCATAAGAACAAATTCTCTTTACTATACTGAAGTTATGTTCTTAACGATTCCAATTCTGATTATCATTAAATTATACCAACTGAACAACCTTAAAAATAGTGAACTAAACTTTCCCCAATGTTTTAGAACCTTTACTGCAAATATATGGTAATGCTCTTCAAGGACTAGTTCTTAAATTTAAAAGACACCACTCACTAGTGCTTAATAAAACAAACAAACCCCCTGCAAATAACCCATCAAAATAAAGTATTAAAATAATTCAATTTCTGTTGGAAAACAAGGTAACATGGTATAATTGCCTTTGTTTATGGAAACATTATATTATTCACAAAAGGGGTTTATATCTTTTAAAATCAACAGTTAAAAAACAAATTTAATTTTATTCTTTGGCTATTAATTGTACCTAATAAATGAGTCACTGACATCAATTCACAATAAATTTATTTTATATAAATGAAAAAGCTTGCCATTAGTGAAAAATTCAGTAGAAAACAGTTCTTCCGCTTTAAGGTGGGACTCAAAAGTAGTGCTTATTAGTGAAAATTCAGTAGAAAGAATTTTGTAAGAAAACATTCTTAGTGTGAAAGCTCTAACATAAATTCTGTAATGAATATTCACCAGGCAATTTTATTGGCAGAAAGGCTGGTTTCTGATGGCTGATATTGGCTTTTCAGTCTCTTAAGACAACATGGAAGATACTAAACCTGCTTTATTAGAGTTAATTGCATATAAATATGGTGTCATGATGGATAATCTTTCCATAGTCCACCTATTTAATTGAGCAGTTCTAAGTAGGTAATTGGCACTCTGCCCTTCTGATTTCCTCTTTCCCCCATTAGCCAGTCTGAATCCATTCCAATGACACTGAACACAGTGATCACCTAAAAGATAAAATATTTCCATTTACTCTGTTAAAAAATAAACAGACAAGAGAAACTAAGGTTTGTATTTAATTTGTTTAAGCTATTCACTATCAAATAACTTTAAATATTATTATCAATTTTGTTGAAAGTTAAAAGATATTTTTAGAGGCAGTTTAAGAAATTTTCCAGTTAGTTAGCAATAAAGGCTTTAAGTATTTCTGTAATGTTCTATTTTGTTAAATAGTTAAAATTGTATGTTAATACTACCACCTGAAATCTATTAAAGCATTCATGATAAACTATTTCCAAATAATAACAAAGAATTTGCATTTTTTTATATTAGAAGGCATGTCAATCTATGATATTTCTTCTTTACTTACCTCATCTGCCAGAAGTGACAATTCACTACTGTTTGCAGCATCATAATCATACAAAACCCTGGCCTTCCTGCTGCCACTGTACTCCTTAAGGTCAATAAGGTTGGAAGGAGAGGTCATTACGAGGCCACTTGTTGAGGTCAAGGCAGAAGAACAAATCACATTTGATGAAGCAGATGGTACAGGTACCACAGAAGTCTGATTGTTGTTACTATGATAACTGGATGGAAAACTGTTGAAAAGAAAATGGCTGATTATTTGGAAATGACCAAAGTTCCTGAATATTACCACTTGGTGGCAGTGTTTGCTTTCCACCAACCTCCACTTTGGCTAAAGATTTACAATGTTAATATTTTAATGACAAAGCATGCTGTCTAGTTTATCCCTATTGGGGCAATTAGAGTAGAGAAAATTCAGGTAGTTTTCAAATATCAATCCTTTAAAGTCTGTTTCAAGACTGTCTTTACAATTATAAACTTACTTTCTTAAAAACAGAAGGGCTGTTTTTTCCCCCAGAAACAGTTCATCCTTAAATTACTTCCAAAAAACCTCTACTTGTTTTATTGATATTTTCCTGTTTATGAATTGTTAAATAGAAGTACCAATGAAAAATACTTAAATATTAGTTACTAACACAAAAGTAAAGTTTTCTCAAGTTAATAACTGAATTGTATTTCTTATAAAACCAATCCAATCACATTTTCCTGCTCATTAAAACCACAAATATTTATCAAGTATACACATGTCTAGCTAGCATTACTACTACAAGTTGAAGATATAAAGAGAAAATGATACCATTCCTTTATGGACATATAGGCAAGTGAGGAGATGGATATTCAAACATGTTATGGCTCATGATAATGAGTCAATGGCAGAAAAGAGCAAATTTTATAAATTCATTTTGTCTTCTATTTTGGGGGGAAAATACAAAGGTTTTATTAGAAATTAGTGATATCTCAGTGATTAATGTTCTTATAAATTAAAGATAATTAGAATTTTTAATTTATTGTAAGTCTACTGTTTCACTGAGACTAAATGCAAAACTGTATAAAAAGGCTGGTCTATAATCATTCTAATCCAACTATTTTTAAGGTTGAAAATTTGCTATGAAAATTCATATTTCAATTTTAGTAAATTGATTAAGTTAAAATATACTAATAAAAGGCCTCATCTGGTAGGGTAGATGAAACTCATCCCTCCATAAAATACAATTTCCTTTCTTTATGACCATTGTGCCCTCTGGGATTCAGTTTGCCAGTAGCAAAATTCCCTTTATCGCTAACCTCTTTAATATCCCCTTAGGCTGTGGGTTATCACCCATATTCCTTTTACTTGTTAAACCCTAGGTGGATGGAATAGGAATTATATGTTCATTGCTACAATGTTATCTCTAATCAATTCCAATATTTGAATTTCATGTTATTTGGCTATATACTACCTACCATGTCTTACTGCAATTATCTATAGATGCCTCAGTCCCTTTTCTACATTTCTAGAAGATTTTAGCTCCTGGCTCACTGACACTGTATCTTAATTCTTGAGATTTTAATACCCATATAGATAATTCTTCCAACACTTTGGCCTCTCAGATCCATAAACTCTACTTTAGTGATTCTGTGCCTGACCCTAGTTCAGCTACTCATTCCCACTGCCTCATCTAAACTATCAAATTTCAAACTCTATAACCCTTCCAATAACCGTAATTTCTAACACCTCTTTCTATGACCATTTTTTTCTAGTACTCTTACTTTAATAAGCTTATGTTACATTTATGATCCTCCCACAGACTTATCACCTGTCATCTTACCAACACACTCTTCATGTCCATGGTTAATTCTTACAATCACCCCTATCACCGCATACGCCTTCACTGCCTATGCCCCTCACTTCATTGTACTCATTTAGTAAAAATATCCACACTCACCTACTCAGTATCTAGTGTATCTACTGTGACAGGAGAAAAACACAAAACTGTATTGTCTGGTCTTACATTCAATTTATGAGTAGTAATTTCCAAAACACTGCCTGGAAATTATATTTCTCCAGTCCATTCACTTTCCATTCACCTGATTACTATTTCATATCCTTTAATCCAATCTCAAAATTCCAACAATTCTCCTCTAACTTCCACATTCAGCTGATGAATTTCTTACTTTTTAACTGAACGAAAAAAGGACAATTAGGAAACTTTCATGGTTGTGATCACTTTTCCTCTCACTACAGATTGAGCTGTCTATGCTCCTAACACTAGTTTCTCCACCTGTTCACAAAATCCCATTGCCTTTCTTCTCTGCAGGATATCAACACTAGCAATTCTTCCCTTTCTATCTTGCATGATATTTTCTGCATTTACTGTATCATTCTCATCAGCTTATAAACATGCTCTTATTTCTCCTATCTTAAAAACAAACAAAAACCTGCTAGAACCACTTTCTCCTCTGGCCAATGCTCCACTTCTCTGTTCCTCCATATACCAGAATGCCTTGACAGACTTATCTCAACTTACCTTCCCAGTTCCTCTCCCATTCTCTTACAATACAAACAAGCTTTAGCCCTCAGTGTTCCACCAAAACTACTTTTGTCAAGGTCAGCAATGACTTCAGTGTTCTAGCTCTTATTTCACTTGAACTATCTAGTCATCACAGTGGATCACTCTTCTCTACTATCATACAGTCTTCTTCCCTTCACTTCCAGGCCACACACTTAGTTTACATCTTACCACTCTGCTCATTATTTACCATCCTCTTAAATGGTTCCTCAGCTCTCTACGTTGATGTACTTCAGGGTTAAGTCCTTAGTGCTCCTCTTTTCTCTACCTGTACTTACTACTCCCTTGGTGATCTGATCTAGTCTCATTGATTTAAATATCCTTAATATGCTGATGACTCTACAACTCTAACTCAGGCCCCAAATTCCTGGCTTGCATATCACAAAATTATATATAGTTCTATTTAGATGTTTAATAGACATTCCAAATTAACAAGTCTAAAACTGGGCGTCTGATATACCTGACATGCCTTTCCAATTCCAACCTATTCTTCTGTGGCACTCCCAACTTTACTTAACCACAAATCCATTCTTTCCGTTGTTCTACTCTTGACTCCTCTAAGCCTCACATACTTATAACATGAAGTCTGTCCACAAATCCTGCTGGCTCTACCTTTAAAATACACCCAAGGTTTAAACACTTCCACCACATCTACCACAATCACCATGACCCAAGCCACCATCATCTCTTGAGTGACTAAATTACTCCACTAGATTCCAAACAGGTCTGTCAGCTTCCACTCATGCCCTCTAACATCTATCTTCAGTAGAGCAAGAATAATCCTGTTAAAAGCTAAAATCAAATCATGTCACTACTCAGTTCAAATTCCTGCCAAATTTCTTTATCTCTGAGTAAAGGCCAAAGTCCAAACAGTGGCTTTATGTGTTCTAGCTCTGTGTCTTCAATTTATCTCTAATCAAGTACTCCTTGACATATTTGAATTACCTTAAGAGCTATGTTTCTGCCTCAGAGTTTTTGTACTTTATACATTCTCTCCTGGAACATCTCTCAGATATCTGCATGCTTTGCTTCCTCATGTCTTTTAAGTCTCTGTCTTCTCTGACTAATGCAAACCTCTGCCCTAACAAGGTACTTCCCCACTCAATCTTTCTCCATAGCATTTATTACCTTCTAACATACTACACAATTCACATATACAGATTTTACCTCCAAACAGAATGTAGGTTCCACGAAGGCAGGAGTTTGAACTATTTTGTTTACACTGTATTCTTTACGTCTAGAATAATGCATTTTTTTTTTAATTAAAAGCAAATGTTTCTCTGATGAATTAAAAGGTTCTAATGATAAAAAAAAAAAAAATGAATTTCTAGTTCAGGTTTCACTCTAAAGTTAAGAACACATTCCCAAGCATCCCTTCCTCAGTGAACTCAGTCCTCAGAAGTAATTTAATATACATGTCTGAAGATAAAAGAAGTCCTCTCTCCCCATATATGTGTTTCTTAAGTTTCTAACCATGGCATTTACCGTATTTTCCGGCGTATAAGACGACCCCCTAATTTTACAGTTAAAACATAGGTTTAGGCCTATATTCGCTGTATAAGACTACAGCCTCGGAAGTGGGGGGTAGTCTTATACAGCGAATATAGGCCTAAACCTATGTTTTAACTGTAAAATTAGGGGTTCGTCTTATACGCCCGGTCGTCTTATACGCCGGAAAATACGGTACTTTCAAATTTACTAGTGTATTTAAAGTTTTTCTAGCCACTAAGGTCTACCTATGTCAATTTTGGGCAATTAATGGTAAAAAGAAAAAACAAAAAAACAAAAACAGCAACCAACCAATCAAACAAAATATCCAAAAGGCCATTTTTATCTTCGAAGAACTTTCACTGACATGTTTAAAAAAACTGCAGACTTCAATCCACTGAAACTTGGTATGTTAATACCTCCCACTTATGTAAAAACAAAACACATTTACTAATTTGTGATTGGTGCTGTTTTCTCATCTATAAAATCTGGACAATAGTATCTACCTAACTGGTATGAGAATTATAACATCACATATGAGCTGCCTAGAAGGATACCTGGGGATACTAAAGCCCTTCCTACCGTAAGTGATGGCTGTTCTTCAGTTACTGTAATACTACTTAGCCCACCTGCTATTAACAGCCACTAACATCCCCACCCAGTTCTTCCTTTCAGAAATGGCTCCTTTATGTGTAGTGTGCATCTGGATGGTTTTCAAATACTGCATCTGAATGTTTCTATATACTGTCTTAAAAAGCACAATCTGCAATAAATTAAAGGCTTAAACTTCTGCCACAATCACTGGTCATTGCCCATTAAAATTCTTTGAGGACAGAGAAAAGCTGGACTTTCTTCCCTAGAATAGCACTGAATTTAGTTTGTGATGTTTGAGCTTATTCTAAAGTGCAGCAATAACGAAATTTTGTTTAAATGGTTGAGTTCCAAGCATTTGTGTGGCTTTAAGCAGAATATAGTAAGAACAGTAACCATAGCAACCACTTTGAAAGAACTTCTTGTATTTAAAATAGTTGTGATAATGTGGGAATTAAGTGGTGTTCTGCTTTCATATATTAATACCACTAACAAAACTTCAAATACTATATAGAAATGTAAATCCTTCTGTAAATCCTACTAGAATACCTAGTGGTTTTAAAGATGCATTTATTTATTTATTTATTTATTGTTTTCAACAGGGAGAGAGAGAGAGAGAGAGAGAGACAGAGACAGAGACAGAGAGAAGGGGGAGGGCCCAGAACAGTCTCCATAGTTGCACATCATTGGTTTTTCCACGTAGTTTCATTCCACAGGTGGGCGCGGGTCTGCACAGGATAGGAACTGGGCCGGGGTCTCACCCTGGTGAGAACCGAATGGGGAGCACTCCCCAGTTCAGCATATGGGTCCGCATGGGCCTGGGCCGGAATTCGATCCTCGGTCCCTGGGCTGCAAAGTGAGCACTTAACCCACTGAGCCATCCCGGCTTCCCCAAGTGGTTTTAGACTAGAACTTATTTTTAAGATCTAAAATTGGTTTTGTGAATATGACTAATTTAGTTCGAGGTCTGCTTTTGAAAGATTAATATGCAGAAAGGAACACCAAAGTAATGAGTTGGTTTTTTCTTTTGGCTTTATTCCTTGAAATAATTTATCTTGATCATCTTCCTTAAAATGTTACACATTATTCCCCTGCTGTAGTAGTTTCTCATTATGTAAAATGCAAACTTCTTACCTTTACTTTAAGGGGTATTCACGACATGACAATGGCTTTACTCTTGTAGCCTCATCTACCATCCCATTCTTACCCTGAACACTATGCTCCAACCAGAATAAATTACCATCAGTTCCTTGAACCTGCCACTCTCTTTTGCCTCTGGCCCTTTACTATACATGTTCTTCCTTTGCCTAGAATATTCATTCCAAATCCTTTCTTCATCTAGATTATACCTACTGAAATGACTTATCTGTGAAACTTTGCTAGATCCACCTGAGTCACAATTAGATGTCCCTCAGAGTAACCTGCACTTTACCTTCCCACTTCCCACATGTCCTATCCACCTACATCCCGTATTTCTACTTAAAGTGCTGTGAGAGCAGAGATCATATTTGTTTTATGTATCATTTTGTTTCCAGTGTCACCTTACAATATAAAGAGTCCATAAAGGGCAAACAATTTTCCTGTTCTATTTGCTGATATAATCCTAGAGTATAGAACAGTTCAATAATATTTAAATTTCAAATACTGAATTAATACTTGGCAGATGTTCAATAAGTATTTGAATGAATGACTAAGCTATATACTTTATTTTCTATCATTTTGCATTAAAGTATAGTAACAGTCAAAATAACATCAGTGGTCTTGAAGTCTTACAAAAATATTCTAAAACCTTTTTTTTAAAACAGTGAACAAGTAAGTAGTGAATAAGCGTAAGTTAGTTTATCTCTAAGGGCAACCAAATGTCAATGTAACTATATCTTCCTTAACCAACTGCAAAGGTATTCAAAAGAAAAGTGAACTTCAAATACTTCTAAAGGTTTCTTTATATAGTACTAAAAAGGTATTCCTTTAAATTATCTTTTCCTCCCTATTAATATTCGGTGCTAGAAGAGCTCAAAATGCTTTGTAGCCTCAGAAGTTTGATAATTACTTTCCTAAAAAACAAAGAAACAAACTGATTTTAAGCAAGCTAATAAAAGTCTTTAACTCTTCTAATCTTCACCTCTATTATTAGTTCATATAAAAAAATCTAAATTTCTTCTCTATCAGGAATTTCATGTGTGAAAAGGAAATGATCACCTTCCCAGTTGTTTCTGGAGGTCTAACATGTACTGGTAACACTGTGCATAGTATGTCATCTGGGCCTCGACGAAGTCATTCAGACAGCGGAGGTGATGGGCCTGTAAAGGAGAGGTACACAGTCACTTGTTAGCTTTATAATCCTCTTAAAGTGGCAAAAGGAAGTTTAGGTTTTCCTCCCCAAATTGCCTTAGGAGTATCAGTCTTTTGTTCCAAATGAATTTCCAAAAAAAAGAACACTCACATGTGTGCTGCTGATTCCCTCTAATAGAAGTCTGGTAATTTCTGCCTGACGATCAAATTCACTTTGGGTTATTCTTAATTCCTGTTCAGACTTAAATTGCAACACAGTTTTAGAATTTCATTAAGATGACTTAAACCATATTATGTACATTCATTAAGACCATTAAAAAAATCACCCAAATAAGCTCCAAATAATAATCTGGCAATTCTTGAGTCTGCTTTGTATTTAAACTGGTCCCTTGTTTCTAAATCTTAGTCTTTCTATATTACTCAATCTAGATAGAACTGATTCCTACCACTACTTGACTCAAAAGAATCTACCAATGCCAAAGCTTAATGACACATCCATAAAAACCTGGAAAAATTACTATGGAACAGTCAATACATTTCCAAGTATCAATTTTGCTAAATAGTAACATTTTATAAAATCTTAAAATTACCAGTTTACACACATAAAATAATATTTCAAAAAATTCTCAATTGCCATACTTTAGTTTGAAGTTAAAGATAGCCTTTAATCTCAGATGAAATACTTCCAAAAGAAACCATAGGATTTTAACTTCTAGTGTTTAGTTACCAAACATTTACTTGTTTCCAGGTATATTAGTTCTTAGGTTCCTTCAAAGGATTCTTTGTCCTACATCAATTTCTTTATAGTTTCCTTTCCAAACTTTGCAGAAAATGTTTTAAGCAGAAATATTATCTGTAACACATGCTATGGTTTTTCTGCAAGTATAGGTGACATTTAATCAGTGGTGTGCTGATAGATCAGCTCTCCAGGAAAAAAAAAAGCAATAATGTGTTGATTTTCATGGTATAAATATTTCTACCATAGTTGATTTCAAGCTACCAAGATAAAGATATTGGGACTAGAAAGAGGTTCACATATGTATAATAGTACACCACTACTAGTTTCAACCATTTGATGATATAGGTTTAGTGCTGGAACAAAACAGTTCACTAAAAAAAATCAACATGATCTAAAAATAGTAAATACTGGCGAAAACCATCTTCTCAAACCTTTAGCAAAAGTTGGTTAGTTGTAAGTAAGAAGAAAATAAAATCTGACAGCTCACTCAAAATAGCTGTCTCTCTCATTGAGAATCATCATTGGCAATGATGTCACTATAGTTATATTTTCTGCTGCATCTCCAGAAGAAACCGTTTCCCCCAGTTAAATAATTACAATAGTTTCACGACTGTAGTATAGAAACAAGATCTGAACTTTCTCCTTTCACACCCCATCTCCTTCCTTCACCCTGACAATAGTTAACCTAGTGAACCAGTTAAGGAAATGGCAGCAAAAGAGATAATCAATTGCTATCATTTCATCTCACTGGCAACAGACCTGACAGATAGGACTGAGAACTGATCACTAGTTTGAATTTATGGAAAAAATCTTGAATTTCTCAATAAGTCAGTAAAGTTAAATTTACTTCATTGAAACCAGAATACATGGTGCTTTGACAACAGGGCTGAAATAAGCTTCATCTAGAACCTAATATGCAAAAGAAAGATGTCCCAGAGAAGAATCAGCCTTCTTCCTAAGGAAGATGTCAAGGAAAACCAAGCACATCAGTGTTATATTTGCACTATTTACTGTTCTGCATGAATACAAAAAGGTTTTGAATAATAGAAGTAACCATAGTCAAATAAAAAATAAATGAACTTCAGAAATACCAGTAATTTCATGTAGATCTTTGATTGCACAAATACCCGAACAACTTGATTTAGCAAGTAAGCTAAGGTGGCAGATTAAACGTGATCCAGAAGTTTGAGTCTCAAGTGGAAATAATGTTGTTTTTTTTAATATTTATTTTACTGTTTGATAGAAGAGGGTGGGTGGTGGGGGGAGGAAGGGAGGGAGGGAGGGAGGAAGAGGGAGAGGGAGCGGGGGGCGGAGAGAGAGAGAGAGAGAGAGAGAGAGAGAGAATGAGGAGGGGGGGGCCCAGAACAGTCTTCATAAATGTACATCATTAGTTGTGACAGTTTCGTTCCATAAAGGTGGATGTGGGACGCGCAGAAGGGGAACCAAATGGGGGGCCTCCCACATGGGAGGTAAGAACCTTCACCACCATCTTAGCAGTTAACAGCAGCACTGCAGTTCAGCATATGAGTTTGCATGGGCCGGGACCAGGATTCTATCCCCAGACCTCACGGTTGCAAGGCAAGCACTCAAACCTGTTGAGCTACCGCAGCATCACCTGGGAATAATGTTTTAAAGCTAAAATACTGAATAAAAAAAATATAAAATGATTTACTGAAGATAAGGAATCAGTCTTCTATGCTTGAGCAAAATTAAAGGTACCATGTTACAAAGCCTAGAAAGTCATTCTGTAAAATATAGACTTTACAAATACAAAAGGTAAATGACAGGAAGGAAATAAATCTCCGTTTTGAACAAGTTTTAGAGTAAGTCTTGGGTAGTTGCAAACAGAAGTCCCAAACCATTTCTACTTCTGACACATATAACTGATTTTTAATAATTAATCTGAGAGGCTGAGGTTAACTGAAATTAGGTTCAGCATAATCAATTTACTTAGGAAAAAAATGATACGCAAAGACCTCCACATAAGACCTGAAACAATAAACTGCAAAGAAAGAAAACATTGGTACTAAATTTATAGACCTTGGGTTCAGAGTGGACACTTTATGAACTTGACCTCAAAGGCAAAAGAAGTAAAAGCAAAAATAAATGAATAGAACTATATCAAATTAAAAAACTTCTGCACAGCAAAGAGGCAACCAAGTGAATGGGAGACAATATTTGCAAACAATGCCTCTGATTAGAGACTAATACCTAAAATACATAAATGCATACTTTTCCATGACAAAAAAACAAACTATCCAATTGTAAAATGGGCAGAAGACCTGAATAGACACTTCTCCCATGAAGACATACAAATGACCCACAGATGTATAAAAAATGTTCAACTTCACTAGCCATTAGGGAAATGCAAATCAAAACCACAATGAGATACTACCTCACACCTGTTAGAATGGCTACAATCAACAAGACAAGGAACAAGTGCTGGAGAGGCTGTGGAGAAAATGGAACCCTCATATGCTGCTGGTGGAAATGTAAATCGGTACAACCATTATGGAAGACAGTGTGGAGGTTCCTCAAAGAATTAAGAATAGAATTACTGGGAAAGCTGGGATGCCTCAGCGGGTTAAGTGCTCACTTGGAAGCCCCGGGGACCGAGGATCGAATCCCGGCCTCGGCCCATGCGGATCCATATGCTGAGCTGGGGTGTGCCCCCAGTTCAGTTCTTGCCAGGGCCTATGCGGGAGGCTCCTGGCCCAGTTCCTGCCCTGCGCAGCCCTGTGCCTACCTGTGAAGTGAAACTATATGGATGCTCAACTATGGAGACTGCTCTGGGCCCTCCCTCTTCTCTCTGTCTCTATCTGTCTCTGTTTCTCTTTGTCAAAAATCAATAAAATAAATCTTAAAAAAAAAAAGAATAGAATTACAAACCCTAGTCTGCAATGATATATGTACCCCCATGTTCATTGCAGAACTGTTCACAGTGGTCAAGTCATGGAAATAACCAAAGTGTCCTTTGATACATGACCAAATAAAGAAGTGTGGTACATTTATACAATGGAATATTTCTCAGCAAGAAGAAAAGATGAAATACAGCCATTTACAACAATATAGATGGACCTTGAGATCATCATGCTAAGCGAAATAAGCCAGACAGAAAAAAACAAGAACCATACGACTTCCCTCATACGTGGAACATAAAACTGAAAGCAACAAAGAAACAACAAAAGCTCATGGACAGGTCAGTAGTTACCTGAAGGTAAAGCAGGAGGCTGGGGAGGGAGGAGTAAGGGGGCATCAAATATACGGTGATGGAAGGAGACTGACTCTGGTTGGTGAATACATAATGCAACACATAGACAATGTAATAATGTAGAATTGTACACCTGGAACCTAATGTAATTTTTACCAACCAATGTCACCCTAATGAATTTAATAATAATAAAAAAAAATGATCCATATTAAATAGGTAGAAAGGGTTTAATTTAAAGAAAGGCACTAAATATAAAGGTTTTTTTAAATTCTGTCCTCCAGAAGATCTCATTCCTAGACTTAATTTTACAATAAGATGCTCAGAATTACTGTTACTGGGCTAACTGATCTAGAGTACAGATAACAGCATAACTTGGATTAGGAAAGCAAGAAGAGTTCTCTTAGGATGTGACTCGGAAAAAGGGCAAGAATTTGTTGGTTTTTGATACCACGACTGGGTAACTGTAAGAGAAATTTTGGTCATGCATTTGCTGCAACAAACTTAGTGTTATTCTTTTAGAGGCTTAAATCTTAAAATATTCCAAGAATATGCACTTTTAAAATTAAACAGTTTTTAATTATAAAAGTGACAGAAGTGAGAATTACAGAAGAAAGCTCCCCAAATTCATTTTGATACATTTTCTCAAAAATTTCTTATATACCGGTACATTAAATAATGTAAATATTTGTTTCCTGAGTTTCTTCCCATTATATCTAATATTTACCAAACTTGTAGAAATTGCAGAATCAAATCAGAATTTTTTTTTTTAATACCTGCATGACAATCAAAGTGGAAGAGACCCTGGTTTTCTTGTTTAACCTATATTCTCTTCTGTGTTATTCTGTCACCTTTTCATGTTAGAGTTTCAGGAAGAAATCAAAGGCCAGGATCAAACCACAATTATGTTGATGAATGGATCCCACAAAGGGGTACCGTATGAAAGCATAAGTCAAGAATTTCACAATGATTTTCCAAGGCATAGAATCAATAGCTTCATAACCTATGCATGAAACACACTGTATAGTCAGCAATTCTACAGAGTCAGAAAATAAAAAGTTAAAGTTTTTAAAACTATTAATAGCCAGGGGCCACAAATACCACCTGTCTTCAGTCCCTAGCACTGTCCTCATCTGGATGTCAGATTTTGGTAGGCCTGAAAAATGCTTCTGAAGACCTCAAGTAGTATTTGAAACAAATCTGTACTAATTTTATTTATTCAATTCTTTCTTATTTAATTTCCTAGACCAGAAAGATTAGAAATGGCAACACAGGCAGAAGGACTGCTTCTAAAACTAACAGCCAGACACTGGGGGAGAAGACAACACACTTCAAAAATAAACAACAGATCCAATTGCCATACATATATAATAACGGATATTCATAATGAAGACCCTAACTACAACTAAATTTAAATATTTGGGGGTGCCAAAAAATGTGTCCACATATTTTAAGAGATGTTATCCACATATTACTTTTTAAGGTTGAATTGAATTATGGTGGCAATGTGTAGTACGATGTTCACTCAAAAGATGGCATTCACCAAATGAATATTAGTGTCACCACAGGACAGGCAGGACAGTCAAAGAAAATGGCAGAAGCACAGCTATCATTCAAGGAGTACAAGACCATTTTGAAGTAGTAGTTGAAATTTTGAGAATGTTGTGGAAGTACAACGGATATGAGTATGCAACAGAACCTCCAACACACCTAACAACTGCACCCAATTGTTTGAGAAGCATGGTAAACTGAAATAGCATGTGCAGCAATACAAGTGGACACTTTGGTCAACATTGCTCAGAAGTGTCTGGACACTGATGGTAACCACTCCGAGCACCTCTTGTAATTGCAGAAGTCAAACGTGATTTATTTTCACCTTTTGTTATTGGTATATGTTATTATAATTTTAATAGTTTTTTCCTTTCTTAAAATGTGTATACATTTGGGGGGGGGGCACCCTCTGTATCTGCTATCCTGTATTTAATGCAGCAGTAAAATACTTTATTATGAATATTCTCAACTAAAGTGAAAAAATTAGCTTTGGTGCTGGAGAGAGTAAGCTTCAGTTACTTAGAAAATTCATTTGTGACATATGATATACTGTATTCAAATTCTTTGAAGATAAAGAATATGGTATTAACTATATTTTATATAAATACAGTTATATCTGGCAAGATACTGTAAAGATTACCACTTAATAAAAGTATAGAGTATGCAAACTACCTCTCTGTAGCATTTATTGTTCTGAAGAGCTACTATTAGCCAATTAGACCTGAGCTTTCCATAATCACTTTCAGATTTTATAAGATATAGTAACAAAGACTGTGATTATTAACCCCATGCTTATTGCTCAATTTTTACTGAATGAATGACAAATAATTCTGTAGTTTAACAATTTACTTACTTTTGTCACTTCCTCTGCCCAAATCTAGCCAGCATTAAAAATAACAGAAAAATATAGAGCATGAAAGAAAGTTGGAATTTAACATTTTCGTAACTTAGTCGAGAAAAATGTAAATAATTTAATTGAAATGGCATACTCCTTTTCCAGAATTACATTAACATACTACATACAGTGTTAACTAAAGGTATGCCTTAATAGGTATTAATACTGTAAATTTTTGAATCATTAATTCTATAAATTAATAAAATGTTTTCTAAAATTGGGAATATTTAACCCCTTTCAGTTCTAGATTGCTGATTTGTCAACTGAAAAGTTTTGACTAAATTATTTCTAATTCCTCATTTAGGTTTAAATTCTAGAATTTTAGGAAATTAAAGCAAGAATAAATGAGCACTGAATACTGATATAGCTATCCAGAGGGGGCACAATAAACCAGAGATATAATAAATTAAAAATTACCAGACTTAAAAACATCTTACTGTAAATAGATGACATCCGTAGTAAAACAAATGCCTAATAACTGAAACAGTCTTGCTAACTGTTTAGGATATTTTTACCTAAAAGAAAACCTATAATTCATATACTAAATTACCAATGACTGAAATAGTTTCACACTTTTTGTTTCCCTACAGATAGCACAATGGAAATAAATGAATGCATTCTCTTGCTAACTAAGGAAAGCCCTAATTTAGCCCCGCCTTCATAGATGTTTTCCCTGAGCTAATGCTCAGGGATAGTTCAATGCTAATGGAATAAAAGCAATGAACTGTCAATTTATTATTAACTGTAAGGCAGGTTCCATGCCACTTCTATGGAACTAATGTATCTAGGAGTATAATACCAAACACTCTATAAATCTTTATTGGCTAATATCTATACTTGTAAGTTTTGGGGCTATGCTCAAGTTTTACAAACTTCTATATTGTTAAAAAATTAAAAATTCCTAACATCCCAAAAACTTCCTGAAATCAAGCTCAATACGCACATTGGGTCCTAAGCAACAATTCTCATTCTAAATTCTTTCCCAAGGTTATCACTACTCTGTTACTTCCTGTAGTGCATTAGCACTGTAAGGGGAATGGATCTTGCCACTACAGAAATGCCTAAATGACTGGGGTTTGTCTTGGCCTGGAAATGCAAAAGATATTAACTTTGTTGAGTTTGAGTGAAAATTAAGGAAACATCAACGGTACTGAGAAACAAAGTAAAATTGTATACCTTAATTCTGTTTCTAAGTTTAGTAAAATTTGCTAATTTTCTTCAACAGTGAAAATACAGAGTGCCAGTTAAATTAACATCTTTTACTGGGTATAAAAGGCACAACATATTTAAGTATAAATTCAGACTCTAAAATCTGAATTTGGCATAACTAATATATTTGGCAATTAGAACATACAATTTCTTTCCTTTAAGCTCCAATACTACTTCAGCTAGTATTCCCTGTATTTTTTGTTAGATTAATGAATGCATGGCTTTGAATATTTTAGGTCTTTACATGCAGTTAACAGCAAGAGAAGGCACTTTATTCAAGATGTAGAAAACACAGTAGGCCAACAAACCTTCAGCCATTTTACATGCAGGAAGTTGAGCATGTAAGAGACATTTACCATAATGTTATCTCCTTCAAGTCGAGCTGAATTTAGTTGCTTAAGTACATAGGTAAGAGACAAAGAACACATTATACCAATGAACACAGTGAAACAAATTACTTCTGTACAATAAAGAACACACATACAAGTATAAAACAGTTGATAAAACAACTTTCTACTTCCAAAAAAACCCCAACTATATTGCTCTATCAAATTTCATACAGTAGTACCTATTCAATTTTTCCAAAATATTCAAGTTTTCAAAGACAAAAAACATGATTGATGCTTGATTTTAAATTAGAACCATTTAGGAAAAATGTAACACTTTAAAAACTGCCACTGTTACTTATAATTTTTATTAATTTTCACCTATAAAAACCTTTTTGCCTACCCACAGCTTTCCTATTCAAAGATCATTTCTATTTTATGAATGTATAATGCCTTCAATCAACCACGTCTATTAATATTTCAATCAGCCTCCACCAGGTCTGGGCACACCCTGAAGAAATATGAAAGGAATGTCAATTCTTGTATTTTTAATAAACTTTATATTCTAATATGTGCACTTTAAAATTAAGGTTACATGATGGTGCTATAAATTCACCCATTTTACAGATTAAAGACAGAGTGCTATGGATATGCTTAAATAGGCATAGAGACATTAGCTATATTATGTTACTTGAAGTTGTATTTTCTATCATTTTTGGATACCCAAAAGTAGTAGATTTCTAAACTTCTAAATATCTGAGAGCTCTAAAGCCATATAATTTTTTTTCTTCCCATTAAAAAACTATAATAATTTTTTTTTAATTTACATAAGACTAAAGTTTGGTTAATAAATGTCATTGCCTTAAAATTTAAATGCAGAAGTTATATTTGTGTTTGCTTTTTTAACTTAAGTTTTATACTATTTTCAAAACTGTATATTATTGTTCGGTGTGAAACATTCAACTGGGTTTCCTCTTTTCTGCTCAATTGGTATATTCGAGAAATGGCTTTGATGTTGCTCTACCATTCTTCAATAGTAGTTAGTAATCATTAGTTACTAATGCTAGCAAATAAAACAAGTTAGTAATGTTGCATTATTGGATACAGGCAGAAATATTTTATTAATAGGGATAGATCTCAAAAAATTCAAACTATTATACGAGACTGTGAACCAAGGGCAGCAGGGTTTTTGCATTAATTATCTATGAAGTTCTCCTCAGCAAAGCACCTTGAATAAAATTAGCATTCAATAAACACAGAATTTAAAGAGGTCACAAGAAACCAGTAAATAAATTTTTTTAGAAGTGGTGATAAGCACAGGTCTCAAACCTTATTTGAAGAGGGCTAACTAGTTATAAAACAATCAATCCCAGAAATTTATAAATAAGTAAAATCAAAGAAAGTAACTTCTTCAGTTGCCAACCAGGAACCAGAAAATGTGTCAAAGAAGGATAAAAAAAAAAGCAAACCCAAACTCCTAGTGGTTTCTATTCTTTGGTATTCTTAAGTTAAAGGAAGAGAAATATTGAAAAAAAAAATCACAAAATACAGGCATGCCTCAAGGCTTTATGTAGTAACAAAAAGACTTTTCCTTTCTAAAGTACTTTAAACATACTACCATGAAGTTTGAAGAAAAACAATTTGGTTATCTAGGGAGAAAGAACACAACTAAAATCAAGAAATGAAAATTTTTGTCTAGACTAATTTTTAATATTTGGCTACAGTTAAATTTTGTTATATGCTATATAAATCCTAGAAAAGCTGTGTATAAATAAAATTGTTGAAGTTATTTGTATAATCTTTCATATATCCTTTTTCTATTTTTTTTTTTAAGATTTATTTTGTTTGAGAGAAGGAGTGTGTGTATGAGAGAGAGAAAGAGAGAAAGAGAGAGAATGGGGGAAGGACCAGAGTAGTCTCCATAGTTGTACATCGTTAGTTGTGACACAGTTTCATTCCACACAAGTAGATGTGTGGCAGTGCGGAGCAGGAACAGAATTGGGGGCCTACCGCATGGGAGGCAAGAACCTTTGCTGCCATCCAAGTGGTTACCAGTGCATGCTGCAGTTTAGCATGTAGGTTTGCATGGGCTGGGGCTGGGATTTGATCCCTGGACCTTGCGGTTGCAAGGCAAGTGCTCAACCAGCTGAACTATCCTGGCATCCCTCATTTTTATTTTAAATGTAAATTTTCATGGAAAAAATTCTGTCCTCAATAATACACAGCATAAATTGTCACATTCTTCTCTAGCTATATCAAAAGGTAGTATCTCTTAAAATTTGTCTATTATATATACTGTATTTTTCCATGTATAAGACTCCCTCGTGTATAAAACTAACCCTACTTTTCTAACCCAACATTAAGAAATACATAGGTTACTCCCATGTATAAAACAACCCCACTTTTTGGTCTAACAATTTTAGACAAAAGTATTGTTTTATACACAAAAAAACACAGTAGTTCTTCCACAATCACTGGACATATGGAGGCATTCTGAATAGAGATTCTGTTGTAGTTCATTTACCTCCAAATAATCCTTACCTATTTTAAGATTTTATCTTAAAAACTAACTTACATTTTACTATATAAATTTATTATTAGCACCTAGAAATGAATATCCTGAGTCTCTTGCTACCTAGTGTTCAATTTTAAAGTTCTGATTCTGCAAAAAGTCTGTTTAATTAAGGAAATTAGGATGTCCCTGATAATGATGTCATGATAAATTTGAGGTAAAACAGTAAGTTTTGAATTAATGTCTTGTCAAAGATAGCTCAATCTCCAAAAGGGGAACTATTTAGAAGAAATTAATTTATTCTATTCATATAAAGTATTGTCACTATCCAACATCAAATGACCAGTTCTGAATTTCATTCAAAACCAAGTCTCAATCTTCTCTTTCCCAAAACAAAAGCTACAACAGTTTACCAGCACTGTGGTAACATGCTCCCTTAAGGCAATGATTCGTGATGGTGGTGTGGCAGCAAGTTGAGGATAGTCAAGGCAGTGGTCATCCTCCCTCTTAACAAAACACCTCTTAGCTCAAATTAAGAATTAGCGTATTAGCACCCTCTAATAAATCCAGACTTATTTATATCTGACTTATCTCTTCAAACTTTGGAATAAAGATATAAACAATATAAAGATTAAATTAAATAGGAAGCTTATAAATTACACCTTTTAAAAAAGTTTATATAAATGTGTATGTACATAAAAATCACTAAATAACTATATCAATATATACTCACTCAACTTTAAAGACTATTCTGAGGTTAGTTTTATGAAAAAAATATACAATTTATTTATCCAAAAGGATTTCCTTCCTTTCAAAATAGCCACCTGTCAGTTCAGACTGCCATTGTTTGAATATTTTCAAACTATTCTTGGTGACAACTCATTTAGTCAGTTTGTGTCACATACAGAAAGGGAGTCAGTCACATCTCATATTTAAGCCACACACAAGCATTCTCAAACTTGTTTCATTCTTGTCTTAACTATGCTTTTCTATTTCAAACATAACAAATCTATCTCCAAAAGACATATTTGTCATCACCACTAAGAATATTTAAAGATAACACAGCTTGAGGAGCTCTTATAATTTTTGTTTTTTAGCAATAGGTGTACTGCTAAAAGAAGAATATTGCCTCTTGATATGACTACTTTACACAGATTTGGATGTATTAAGTTCTGATAAGTTTGTTTAAAAATACAAAAACAACACTCCAAAGTCATATTCTAATCTTAATGAATGACTACAGCTTGCACAGCATATGAGTAAAATATTTTACAAGTCTAAAAGTAATTTACCTAAAATGTTTATTTTATTAAAAAATACTACTTACTGAAGCTCTAGTTTCTGCAGCTTTTGCCTTTTTTAGTCTGGTTTTTGCAGCATCCAAATCCAGTCTCTTATTTTGTAATAGTTTCCTTTCTTTCTATAAGTTTAAGGAAGAAAAATATAAAGGTTGATGATGTTAAAATCCAGTAAGAGTATATACATTCAATGTATTATTTTCCACTAAATATATGAATCATTTGATGAACAAAGATCTATAATTACAAAATTGGCTATAAAGTAACCATTCAGATACTGGACTCCCTTTTCTTACTATTTTCAATTTCAAAATAACAGATATATTCTAGATACCTGGGAAAGATGGTCAGTGATGGTAGTAACGAAGGAATACCAGTTTTAATATTTTGTGATTTTGCACCACAGAGAACATTTGGCAACATCTTCTTGGTTGTCACAACTGGGGTGGGATGAGAACCCAAGAATTAAGCTAAACATCCTACAGTGAATGCAGTCTAGCTCCCACAACAAAGGCTTACTTAGCCCCAAATGTCAGTAGTGTCTAGGTTTGAGAAACTTTTTCAAACAGTTAGTTTATCTAGAAAGTGCCTATAATGAAGAGGTATGAGCCTACGGTAAAGCTCTTTGATACCCTAATGTGTTGTTATATGCCAGACCACTGAAAGCAACTTTACTATTCCAAAATGAAACTTTAAATTTATAGAATAATGAATAAACATTAGTCTGTTATCTTAGAAGTCCTCATGGAACTTCAAGCTTCTATATATTAATAACAGGTAAGATCATAAGAATTCACTGCTTGCTTTATTAATCCTTAGACAGATTTCATATGTCAAATCTCATTGACAATCTAATATCTTTTAAATCATATTTCAATTTGGTCATTTTGTCTTTGTCTCAGGACAAATACTTTTTACCCAGAGACAAATTCACTGTAAACATTATTTTCTATAATAAGAAATCTGCAGATTAAAGTTTGAGGTAAACTATTTAAAACTAAAGAGCAGTCTTGCAATAATAATGAAAAAAAGTCCACCTACATCTCCACTTTTCATTACTTAAGAAACAAACTAAAAAATAACAGACTAATAGATTAGGTTTGGGAAAGTGATAGTATTTATTTCTAATACGTCAGCAATAAAACATAGCTGTGTGAAAAGAAGATAATAGACTTTTAGGGACATAAAACATCAAGAAGTTTCATAGCCAGACATTTAACTTCTAATAATTAGGTTTCAGACTCCCAGTTTAAATGAATAGTTACATGGTTATATTATGGTGATATTTTATGCTTTATTTTTATAACCATTCCAGGAAACTCTCTATAGATTTTAGTGCTGGTAATGAACAAAAATGGACATAAGGATAGCTCAGTAACACTATGGGAACACAAAAATGGTGTCTGTATCATCAATAATCCTTAATTTTGGTTAGCTTTATGTCTGCTGAATATGCACCTAGCTCAGTTTTTTAGATTTTCTAATCTGCTACAATCTACACAGTCTTAAAGAGGGAAAATTAATACTGTAATTATATATCTAAATATGTTACTAAAAAAAGGGAACACTTTCCAACTCACAGCAATTGTTTTGTAATCTCCTTCTATAAAGTTTCTTAAGGGAGTGAGAAAATTTAAGGCTGATGTTTGAATCAGCTCTCTGTCTGCAGTTCCAATTCGTTTTTGTGTTTCTCCACATTTGATAAGAGCGTTACCTGCAAAAGAAAAAAAAAATTTTTTTTTACCAGTATGGTAATGTCAGAAAATAGAATCATGTTAATATAAATCAGCAACTTCATCTGCTTTAAAGTTAGTTATCACTTGTTTACTTAAGTAAAAATCAAATAGAATTAACTTCAGTTAAGGTAGTATTATTTTGAAAATAAATGGAAGATTATATATACCTAAATAAAAATGACAAAGATAAAAAAAGTCTTATCATACCATAGTTATTGTACTAATTCTACCAATGGGACAAAAGAGGATGGATATACTAAGAAGTATTTATGGTCACAGCTCAAATAGTGTTGATATGTTTTTTAAATTATTAACGCTTAAAATATTTTAATAAGTAGGTAAGTCAAAATTTGTCTTCTACTGATGACGCACAACTAGGGAGACTGCTCTGGGCCCTCTGCCTTCTCTCTGTTTCTCTCACTCTGTGAAAAACAATAAAATAATTCTTAAAAAAAATGTCTTTTAGTTCTATGGATTTTAATGCCTTCTTGTTAGAATGAGATTACGTAGATGTGATTGGAGCGGAATATAACAGAGCAGTTAAGAGGTCAATTTTGGGATATAGATCTACATTTGAATTACTAGCTGTGTGATCATGGATGAATTATGTAACCTCTCTAAGACTCAGCTTCTTTATCTTTAAAATGGATAACAGAATTTACATTGTAAGTAGGATATAAATTAGAATTTACTGAAATAATGCCATATTTTCCATGTATAAGACACCCCCATGTATAAGATAGCCCCTACTTTTCTAACCCAACATTAAGAAATTAATGTATAAGATGACCCCCAATTTTCGGTCTAACAATTCTAGACAAAAGTCTTATACATGGAAAAATATGCTATATTGTAATGTGCTTATTAGCCCAATCAATGCCTGAAATATTTGTTAGCGACTATCAATTACTAAGTAGATTCACAAAGCCCAAATCCAATAATCAAGATATATTAAATGAAAATATTAGAGATGCAAACAGAATAAGTAGATTAAAAAGGGAAAAATTTCAGAAGCCTTTTCAATGTTTATGTTCCACTATGCCTTCAGTTGGGTGAAGGGAAAGGGCTGAGTCTCCTTCATGTACCTTTAGACTCCAGCATCTAACTGCGTACGGCACAGCAGGCAAAAACCTGACTAATGTATTAAGTTTTTCTAAAATTAGTAGCTAAAAACTCCCTCATAGACAGTGCTATATAAACTGGTACACTGTCATGATGCAAGAGTCATGAATCCTTGGTGAAAAGTTCAAATTGTTTTTGTCTGACTTTTTCAAGCAGCCTTTTCAGCACTTCCAAATAGTCAACTTGGTTGGCTGTCTGTCCAGGTGCTACAAATTCATAATGAACACTCCCTCTGATATCAAAAAAGGTGAGCAACACCATTTTGACTCTGGATTTGGACTGACAGAACTTTTCTGGTTGTAGAAAATTGACTGACTTCCATTGTGTATTTTGATGCTTCCTTTCTGGGTCACATTGGTACACCCATGTTTCATCACCAGTGATAACACAGCCCAAAACATTGTCTTTTCTCTCCAAAAAATCTTGGCAAACTTTGACACTCCTTTGCTTTTGTTCATCGGTGAGCTCCTTCAGGACCATGCCAAGATTTTCAGTGACGATTTTCCTGTTTCTCTATTGATGCTTACTTGGTCAGCTATGCTTCTCACAGTCAGCCAATGATTTTCACACAGAATTTGATGAATGTCTGCAATGTTTTTGACAGTTTTGCTGATTACTGGCCACCCTGACCTCTCTTCATCACTGATGTTTTCTCTCCCCTCAGAAAAACATTTTATCCATTTGTATATTGCTGTTTTCTTCTTGGCACAATCCCCACCAACTTGGACTAACGTCTCTTATTTCAGTTCCACTCACCCAGTTTCACAAGAAATTTAATGTTTGTTTGCTGCTCTAATTCAAGCTCTGACATTCTCGTAATGGTACACAAAAACACACAACAATGAATGCCACTCAGCAATACACCACCACATGTCAATATGAACATAGCTGTGAGATATTTATATACCAGTTATGAATATGAAGCCTTACAGAGTTGTTTGAACAGTACTGCCAATATAAGCATACAGTGGCAAACTCACTTAATTGGCAGACCTCACATGAGTAAGAAGTGTTGCAAGATCAATAGGAGTACAAATGAAGAATGCATTTAACCTGTTAGACCTACCGTATTTTCCGGCATATAAGACGACCGGGCGTATAAGACGACCCCCTAATTTTACAGTTAAAACATAGGTTTAGGCCTATATTCGCTGTATAAGACTACCCCCCACTTCCGAGGCTGTAGTCTTATACAGCGAATATAGGCCTAAACCTATGTTTTAACTGTAAAATTAGGGGGTCGTCTTATACGCCCGGTTGTCTTATACGCCGGAAAATA
>PVKE010020851.1:0-27104 GCA_004027555.1 Craseonycteris thonglongyai
GGAGGAAAAGTTTCCTAACCTCATCAGTGAGGGAGGCTACCCCTCCCTCACTGAAAACGAAGAGGAAGACGAAGAAGAAACTGAAAAGCGTGGCCTTACCCTGGAGAATCTGCAACAATTGTGCACCATGGCAAGAGCGATGCAACAATTTGCACAAGACATTGACGACAATATGGTTCGAGCTGTCGAGTTCAGCCATCGCATTGACAGGGTTATGTCCTTGTACAGGGGAATTTTGAAGGAAAAGAAAAAACAAAGACAACAACTACCCATCACCATGTTTCTCTCCAAGGTAAAGCCCCCGGCTCTACCATCAGCGCCTCCAGCAGAAGAGTCTCCGAGGGAGCCTAAAGCTTCTACGAGTCAAGTGAGAGCCTGTCCTCTGCCACCGACACAAGACTCTTCGCCTCTCTCAGAAAGCAATGTTGATTCATGTTTATTACTGTATAAGGTTTTGTAATTAACCTTATTCATTAGCACTGCCACGTTTAAGTAAATACGTATACTGTTGTAATTTTTGTCTTAAATGAGTAAAGTATGAATACTGTTTACATATTTAAAACATTCTTGTACCCGCATACACGAAAATTCCTAGGGGCAAATCCTACATCGCGGTTTTTCAGCTTTCGCGGAAGGTTCTGGTCCCCATTAACCGCGAAAAACAAGGGATCGCTGTACCACCTTATGGTGTGTTCCCTGGTGTGATTGGAAATGCTACAGTTGGTGGAGTTCTACAGATCAAGACAACCACTCCTCACTTAATGACCTACCTGGTTAGAGACCGCTCAGACTTCCTACCAGTTGTCCAGCACAGTGCAGCCCCTTTTCCAGTCTCTGTCTTGTTCCCACAGTTGCGTAGTACTCACTACACGATCACGCAAGACTACATAGTATTTTGTTCACAAGTGTGGTTTCACGTGATAGTTACTGAAAAATACATATCCTATGGCACCACAACACACATGCTCCTTGCTTATGGACCAGTTTGCTGAACGACCTAGTCATAGGGGTGGAACTTGGTCATTAAGTGAGGAGTGCCTTAACAGTGCACAACACAAAAGCACACACTTATGTTTTCCTATAGTACTCAGGAGGCGAAAATCCACAGACTTTTAAAGGACATCAAGTCAATCCAAGTGCCTGCAATTCTAGTTTCTAGGTATCTTTGAATTATGGAGTTATACCATAGGTGACTTTTATTTTATTCTCTGTAAGCTTTTTGTTTGATTGTTTTTTCAAGTGTTCTATTCCATATAAGAACAGAAGACTTACAATAAATAAAAGAAAAATGACTGGGATGAACACTGGCATTTGTTTCACTCAAATATTCCTATATTTTAGGTTAGCAAGGAAAGCATGAGTGCAGCACGACATGTGTGTTTTCTTGCCAACTCCGCTTTCGTCTGACCTCTATAGAGGACTAACATTTGTACATTATGCTTTATAAACTGCTTCCTGCTTCCACCTATATCATCTTGTTTAACTATCACAATCCTTTGAAAAGAGCTTGGAGCCTCAAGTTTCCTTATCATTAAACTTCAGATCTTTAAAGTCAAATGATCATTCCAACCATTTTGTTCGCCTAAATCCAGAACCATTTTCTCCATTATAACCACCTAAAATCTTTGCTGTTCTTGGACGCCCAGACCCTAGAACAGACCTAGAGCCTAGACCCTTGCTGAATTGTGTGAGCCCCATACAAACAGCGTTGGCATCACCTGGGAGGTGGATGAGCAATGTAAAGTCTCAGGGCCACTTCAGACCTCGTCAGCCAGACTCCACATTCTAGCAAGATCCCCCTAGTGATTTCTACGCACATTAAAGTTTGATGATCCCTGACTTAGGCCACTGGGCTAGCACTCACCCAAAGGCTACAATCAATATGTTATTCATCTTTACATGCCCCAATCCACAGCGCCATTTGGTACTTTCTCGGCATATAGATTTGTCGCTACTATAAGAACTCACCATAAGTTTAGAGCCTTTAAGAATAAAAACATTATTACTTGACAGTTCTACAGGTAATCCAAAACGAGTTTCACAGGGCAAAATCAAGGTGCCAGGGTTGCGTAATTCCTGAAGGCTGTGGTGGAGAATCCATTCCCTTTCCCTTTCTTTTCTAGCTTTTAGAGGCTCTGTGCTTTCCTTGGTTTGTGGCCCTTTCTCCAATCTCAAAGCTAGCAGTGTCTCCAAATCCCTCTCTCCCCTCTCTCGTCCCCTTTTGCTTATACAAGCTTTGTGATTGCATTGGGCTCACCTGAATAAGCCACAATACTCTCCTCACTCAAAATCATTCATTTAATGGCATCTGTAATCTATAAAGTAGCAGCATGTTCACAGCTTCTAGGGATTAGGACACAAACAAATTTTCTTTTGGAGGCATGCAGATTGTTTTACCTATAACTCTCCATAAATGTTTGCTGAGTTAGATTCAAATGGGCTAAGCTGGTCTGTGGTGGCTCACTTCTCCCCAGACTCCTACTTTCTCTGGAGTATCATGTCCCTCCCAGACACCCGCTTCCCGCAAGTCAGTCACCTCCCTGTCTTCTCTCACGTCTAGACCTGGCCCGCTTCTCCTGCCTGCCACTCACACCGTCCACCTCGCCTCCAGCACCTGTCCTGCCAGCACTCACTGCCTTCCAAGCCCCTCTCACCTGCCCCGCCTGTTCCCTTCTTTCTGTGCCTTTTGTTCACTGTCTTCCCCATGATGCCTGTGCCTCAGGCCACCTGCCTGCCACCAGCCTGTTGGCTCAGCTACCACCTTCCTTTTTCCCAGTCCTCCTTAGTATTTTCTTCAACAGGGCTTTTAATGTTACCTTCCTGGTAAGACATCACTTCTTTTTCTACTTACTCTCCACTCACAGGAAAAATGAAAAAGGGAAACCACAAATAAATATATTTCATATTTACAAAGCACATTATCAAGGAGAGTCTCAGGAACATATAAGCTGGACTTCATTAGGGCCTCTACATCATGGTAAGTGGATTAGGAGGCTAAGAAAATCATTAACCTCTGGTTGAGAACACAGACTGAAAAAATTCTTTTCATACAGTGACAGCCAAAGTTCACTTGCAGATTTAACCTCACAACGTATTTTTCCCATGAATCAGTCTGTCTGATTAGCTTCATCACCACACCATTCCCTGCGGCAATTCGACACAGAAAAGGCTAGGATTTTGACGGGACATTTGGAAAGCATGCAATATTCTGAAAGAGAATGAAGTGTAACAGGCTACAGAAACTCAGAACTAACGTGGTAGGATTCGGAAGAGATACAAAAGGAAAAGAAGCCACTATTCCCAAAACTACAAAACCGGGGTTAAATAACCTCCCAAGGTGACTTGGAGAAACAACTGAGCTAATATGAGTGGAAATGCTATCAGGTTTCAATCTGTCATACACATTGAAGTGCTAATGACACCACCAGAGAAAGGACATTAAGTTATATAAGAATAAGAGCACTCAGACTAACAGCTCTGCCCATAGGGTCTCACTACCATACTCAAATCACTAGCAGCAGAGAACTATATGAAGCTGAGGCAGATACATTTTACAGAATCCTAATTTAGTTTGGGGTATCATTGTACCCAATTGAGACATTTCTCAGCCACACTTTGAAGCTACGCATGGCCAAAGGACAGATCTGAGCACTGAGATGTAAACAAAAACCTGCTGAGAGCTTCTGGGAAAGTTTTGCTTTCCTGACATAGACAATGACCTTTCTACTTTGTTTTTTGTTTTTTTCCAGTTAGATTGTGTGGAAAGCAGATGTAATGGCTGGTCATGCAGCAGCTATGTTGTACATATGATAGAAAAGCCAAGAAAACTGCAGAGCTCAATACTAAAATCCTTGAGCCACTGAATTCATACCAATAACTTTCTACCTCTAGGTTTCTTGTTATATGAGAAAAAGTGAACTCTTAATGGCTTAAGAAGGTATTATGCCCATTTTTTTAATTTTCTCTTTTTGCAGCCAAATAGCTTTCTTCACGGATTCAGAAGCCTCAAAGAGGAGCTAGAATTGGCCCTGGGCTACTCATAACATGAACCTTAGGTAAAATGAGTTATTGACACCTTCCCAACTTCACTGCTGAAGTCGACCTCCTTCTTCCTAATAGCTTGTCCCTACTGGCCCAGCTGTCAGAATACTCAGGTCTCAGAGATGTTGGTACAGTCCTGAAATGTGACGCTCTATTAGATTCCACTGTCTATCCTCCCAAGATTAAATTAGTATCTGGCATTTCACAGTTCTTTATGATTGCAGGAAGTCATTTTACTTATGTTATCTCACTCCTAAAACAATTCCTCAGAGCAGTGATTTTCAAAGCATGGTCCCTGGTTTAGCAATATCTGCATCTCCTATAGAAATGCAAATCTTTGGGACACACCTAAGACACACCAAATCAGAAATTGTGATGGTGGGTCCAGCAAGCTGCACTCTCACAAGCCCTCCATGTGCTACAGTTCTAGAACCATTGCTATATTGTGCACACTTTTTGGATAGAGAAATTGTGGCTTTTGTGGATTATATTGACTTATCAATGGCAACACAACAATGTGATGGGGACATTACAGACAGTCATGTTCTGGCTCTAAACTGAGGGCTCTTTTGACTACATGCAAGTGTTTTCCATCCAGACAGACCTGTTAGCCGCTGCATTCTAGAGCAAGTTTATCCGACCTGTGGCCCACAGGTTGCATGTGGCCCAGGATGGCTTCAAATGTGGCCAAGCACAAATTCGTGAACTTTCTTAAAACATTATAAATTTAGTGCTAAACTTATAAACCTTGGATTCAGGGAAGACTGTAAACCTGACCTCAAAGGCAAGGGAAGTAAAAGCAAAAATAAATGAATGGGATTTTATCAAACTAAAAAGCTTCTGCACTGCAAAGGAAACCATCAACAAAGCAGAGTCAACCAACCAACTGGGAGAAAATGTTTGCAAACAATGCCTCAGATGGGGGCTGATATCTAAGATAGATAAAGAACTTGGACAATTCAACAACAAAAAACAAGCCATCCAATTAAAAAATGGGCAGAGGACCTAAACAGACACTCCCATGAAGACATACAAATGGCCAATAGACATATGAAAAAATACTCAACATCACTAGCAATTAGGGAGACGCAAATTAAAACCACAATGAGATACCACCTCATACCTGTTAGAATGGCTGTAATCAACAAGACAAGGAATAACAAGTGCTGGAGAGGCTGTGGAGAAAAAGGAACCCTCATACACTGCTGGTGGGAATGTAAACTGGTACAACCACTGTGGAAGGCAGTGTGGAAATTCCTCAAAAACTTAGGAATGGAATTGCCGTATGACCCAGCCATCCCTCTCCTGGGCACCTACCCAAAAAACCTGAAAACCTTAATCTGTAAAAACATAATGCCATAATCTGTACCCTAATGCCATTGTAGCACTGTTCATGGTGACCAAGTCATGGAAATAACCAAAGTGCCCCTTGATAGATGACTGGATAAAAAAACTGTAGTACATACATACAATGGGATATTACTCGGCTATAAAAAAAAGATGAAATACTTCCATTTGCAACAACATGGATGGAACTTGAGATCATCATGCTAAGCAAAATAAGTCAGACAGAAAAAGCTAAGGGGTTTTGAGAGGAGGGAGGGGGATCTAAATATATGGTGATGGAAAGAAAGCTGACTCTGGGTGGTGAACTCATATTGTAACACATAGACAAAGTGCTACAGAATTGTTCACCTGGAACCTATGTAATTTTTACTGAATTTATTTCACCCTAATGAATTTAAAAATAAAAAAGATAGATGAATTTGATTCTGTCAAAATAAAGAACAGAATAGATAAAATAACAACTAGATGAGAGTTTGAGTGAAAATATTAGTAACATACAAAGCCAGCAAGAACTGACCACCTATAGTATGCAAACTCCTAAAAATCAATAAGAAAAAAAGTAGGAAACCCAATTTTAATATAAGCAAAGTACTGAATAGCCAATTCTCAAAGGAAAAGCCCAAGCAACTAATAAGAATATTAAGTAATGCTCATACTCTTCTGTAAACAAAGAAATTCAAATGAAAGCAAGATGATTGGAATAAAAAAATTAAAAGGTAAATAATTTCAGAGATGGAAGAATGTAACAAAATGGAAAGTCTGGTATACTTTGGCGGGGGGGGGGGGATGTAAACTGGTACAGTCATTCTATAAAACATTGTATCCTTTGTTACTCCAAAGTTCCTTTCTGGGTCCATATGTCAGAGAAATTCTTACACAGCTTCACAGGGGATCTGCCTGAGATTGTTGGTTGTGGTATGGTCTGTGGTACTGGGGCCTGAAGACAACCTAAGAATCCATCATTAGGGAAATAATAAAACACAGTGGATGCAATGGCAGTCGCCCAGGGCTGAGGGGAAGTAGGAATAGAGAGTGTTTAGTTGTTACAAAGTTTCAGTTTGGAAAAATGAAAAAGTTCTGGAAAACAATGATGGTGATGGTTCTAGAACAATGTGATTGTACCTAATGCCAAAGAATTGTACACTTAAAAATGGTAAAAATGGTAAATTTTGTTATGTATATTTTACTACAATTTTTAAAATCTTTTTTAAAATACAGTGGATGCACATTATGAAATACCTTTCAGGAGTTAAAAATATTGAACTAACTGTAGTTATAGCCACATGATCTGAAAAACAGGATTGGATGACAAATTAAAAACACAAACAAGTTCCAAACAACACTCCATATTTTACTAGAACACATGCATCTTTAAAGATTCATTATCAACATAATAGTTTAGAAACTTACTGGGGAGAAGGGACTAGAAACAGAGGCTGGGAATTAAGGGAAAAATAATAAAATTAAGAGCGGTATTACATGGAGCAATGATGAATGACAAAAAGATATTATGAACTGAGAAGTTTGTACCTTCAGTTAAAAAGAAATGACACCATTCACGGGAAAACTCTTTGAAAGAATATAAAGTTTTATAGTTTATTATTTCCTTCACATTTGAAGAAAACTAAAATGACCAAAAATAGATTTGACTCCTAATTTTTTGGACCTTCGGTGAATTCTGAAAAATGGTGATTTATACAACGCCTAAATACCCCACATTGGAAGTTCATCTGTATTTTATGAGCTTTTAAATGTCTCCAGTGATCTCTCATTAGCACAAATTTCTTCTTCCTCTCTTTTATATTCTATTCCACACTGAGCCAGACTAAGGGGAGGGGGTTAGACAGGAGTTGCCTGGGGTGCTAGTATTTAAGAGGTGCTAAAAATATCACTGGAATTATAGCAAGATGGAAAAAATTATTTTTCCCATCACTCCTGTTGGGAACACTTTGCAAGGTTAGAAAGAACCCAGTTACCGTACAAATCATGTGGGGCGGGGCTATGTGTGGCCCGTCTCCTAGGGAAACACACCAAGAATGATAGGAGTGATTTAAACCAGGGGCCATCGTACAACTGACATATGTCACTTGCATGTGGCCTGCAGGACGGTCCATGGCGGCCTGGTTTAAACTGCGTCCTTAAGAGGGTTACTTAACTGTGTGAGTGAACAAATATCCCACTCAACAGAATGCCAGGCTTTTGTTTTGTACTTTGGATAAGCATGTCTGGGGCTGGAGTTGAGCTGTTCAGGCAAAACGAGGACCAGCTGAGTATTAACAAGGCACCGAGTTTTTAGACAGCCTGGGGAGCTGCCTGCTACTGGCTGGCCCTACTTCCAGGACAGAGTTACAGAAGGGCCTCCACGTAGAATGTTGAAGCCCACTTGTCACTCCCACTGTGTGGCAGGCCTTCAGAGTCTAGCTGTGCCCTTTCTCTAAAGCAGCAGCGGGTGGCTGATGGCAGATGGGGGTAAAGTGGTCCTCTGCGGACTCCATTTGCAATGGAGCAAAGCTAGACAGGCTGTGCATAAAACCAGGCCAAGAATCTTAGCCTGCCCCTACAAAGGCTTGTTTTTTGAGATAACAGACAAGTGTCTTTATTTGACCTTACCTCTTAAAGAAAAGGGGATGGACCACTACTGACTCCTGAATATCAAGAGCATTGTTTGTTCATTTCTCTGTGTATATCACTGTGGGATGTTTGGCAACCATAATTCTTAACCTCCATTTCCATTTAATACGACTGAAGCCAGGTGTAAAGTAGGCATCTATAGAAGTATGTTCTCACTGCCAACAAATGGATTAGGGTTTGAACTGTATATTCATACCTGAATTAGCAGTTTTCCTCAAAATATCCCAATTGTTTTGCTCAGTTTACATATTAAGCTGTTTAATAACTCGTGTTGTATATAAAGCAACTCGCAATATTTATGTTCATTGACACTTTAGAAAGACCTAGAAGCTGAAGCACGAAGCAAGAAAGGATCTCTTCTGTGGAAATGTCTATCATCACTGAGTTTCTTTGCTGAGTGAACAATCGATTCTTCATTGCGTGCCAGGCACCTCCACAGGTGCTGACTACACCTTTGGGGACCTGCCCTGGTGGCACACGGAGTCTGGTGCTGTAACTTCACAGAAGGACTGGGACTGCCCTGCCCCAGCCACCTGCCCGTCATCTCTGGGGAAAGCCAGTGCCCATCTCACGGTGAGCCAGTCAGACCAGATGGCTTCACAGGTCCTTTCGAGCTTTTGAATTTGAAAGCTGGAATAAAACTTAATACTTTTACCACTTCTTTTATATGTAATGAGTTCTGACTTTTATAAAAAGACACCTACACTGGAGCATGAGCTAAGGATTTTACGCACACTGTTTTCTTATTCGTCTTCCCAAAAGTCCTACAGTGTGCCCACTTTTCAAGGCAGAACACTAAGTACCTTCTCTGGGTCATGTAACTAGCAGGGCCTGGGTGGAACAGAACCCAGGTCTTCTGGGACAGAACTGGACACCTTTCACTGCCTTTGCCTTTTCAAACTGCCTCTGATGTTTGTCCCCAGTTATCAGCAGTATCTTCTCCAGGCCCTGCCTGTGACCCACCAGCTGTCAAATCTTGATGGTTCAGTCATGTGGGTTTCAACTACTTGTTTCTTCTCTATGAAACGAGAGCCTCCTGAAGACGACCTGTTTGTAACACGCTCCAGCCATGGCCCAGCTGGCCGCGGGGGCAGCTACACTTCCCAGGACGGACAGAACGCCGGGATGACCCATGCCAGCACAGCGAGCCTCCCCGGCTCTCCCCACAGAGCGTTGAGAAGCCTTCTCATAATTTACGTGCTCCCCTTGAAATATAGATGCTGAAGCACCAGAATCATACATCTGTTCCCTTGACTTTTTAACCAAAGAGTGCTAGTTTATTGCTGAGCTTAAGGATAAAAGAAGCAAGAAATGAAAGTTGGATTGGGATTTTTTTTTTTTAAGTTTCCTCCCCACTAAGTACAATCAGATGTTGGACTCTGAGAGCCGGATGCTGGGTGGATGTTCACTTCACTTTGACTCTCATTTTATCAGCTCGTTTTTTTAGGTAACACTTTTCATCACAAAAGAAAACTGAAGGGCCCTATACAAATATTTTCACTTAAATGCATCAAACAGCCCCAATGTTGTGGTGCCAGAAAAAATAAAGTAAAATAAAACAAGAACAGTATAGAAGCTGATTTATGAGGCTGTGTAGGGAAACAACTATCCTTTCATCTCTGAATACACAGTTTATCTTTGACCTTGGAATACTCGTGGAATTCTGGGCGAAGGGTACCTATTCAGAAATAATCTATCCAAGACCTGAGGAGCCCTTCGTGAACTGGAGATCAAACGCCTTTTATGTTCTTTCTGCTCCAGGATTAAAATAGCAGACCTATTATATTTTAATACACAAATAAAGACTCAATCAGAGAATCTGCTGCCTCAGCAAACACTTTCATCCAAAAGCACAAATTATTTGTGATATAAAACCCAGTGAGAATCTCTACTGAGTATGTCAGAGATGGAGAGGTGGGTCACCTCTTTTCAAATGTAGGAAGGTAAGTGAATGAGTTAATGGTCAAAGGACTCATGTTCACCCCTGGCTCTAAGAATCGTGTATTCATTTAGGATTTAGGCACAAGAAATTTCTCTACACCTTCCCCACACTTTCTCCTTTGGTCAAAGGGATCTTTTCCCCTGGCCCAGAGATTTATATGTGGTCTCCAGGTGTATCGCCCAGAGTTCCCCCAGGTTTCTGCTTCTGGAGATTAGCACAGAAGCGAGTCGTATGCGCAGCATTGTGGCAAGAAATGCAGAGATGCCTGCCACCTGACGAGAGCTGGGCCCAGGGCACAGTGCTGGGCATTGAGTGAGGCCTACTGACTCGGGAATCTCTTTTCTGGTCTCCAGTAGCCTTGCCTACGCCTGTGTCTTCATTTTCCTGCCAAGGTTGATTGGTCCAGGCATGGCACTTTACCCGAGCCTGACCAGAAAGTTCTTTCTGAGGACTGTCAAGTGGTGCAAGAGCACAAATTCAGTATTTTCAGGGCTAAAGCTATAAAAATATACTTGGGAGGGACTTGGTCTGAAATGAGAATAACTTGTCCAAAATGTGGGTTCCTAGACTCTGCCTCACACCTGCTGAATCAGAATCTCAGGTGCAGGATTATAGAACTTGCATTATGAACTCAAATACTAGGTGATTTTTATATACCTAAAAATCTGAACACCTCTACTCTAAGAATTACAGGAGGGCTTAATGGTTGGGTACAGGGTTGTATTTGCCAATTCTGCTTGCCTTTCCACTAATGTTTTTTTTGGGGTTTTTTTTTTGGTTTTTTTGCTGTTAATCACTATTCTAACACATTTCTTTAAGTCTATATAATCACAGGATGGAAAACCTTCTCTTATTTATTCCAGCCCAAGCACTATTTGTATAGGTTGCTTTGTATTTACTTTTTTAAAGACCTGGGAATAATGAAGAGGGAGCAAGGCAATTAAGTACAGTATGTAGAACAAGAAGCAACTTAACTGTTAACACTAGCCATCTTGCATTGATTGGCTATATCCACCCATGGTAGAGTAGAGCATTATTTGCCAGATATTTACTTCCTTCCCCTTCCCCTTGCCTACCTCCATTGGAGGATTATCCCCACCTATGACTTTAGACTTGGCCATATGACTTGCCTTGGACAATATGATGTTATTATACATATCCAAATAGCTCCTAAAATTATCAAGTAGAAAAGAAACCTAGAAAACAGGGAATGGAAGTTTAATTCTAACTCTGCTACTAACCAGCTTTGTGAACTGAAAGTAAGCGTTGAATCACTGACACATCTAAGGTCCCTCCCAGTTCTTAAATTGCATGAATGATACAACCCATATGACATCATAAGGAAGAATTTCCCATTGGAATAGAAAATGGTACCATAAGAGCTAACCTGGTTGTTGTATGTAGTACAATTGAGGGACACTGTGATCTGTGACCAGTTTATCTCAGCTCTTTAATTCTTTCATAAGGAGCCCAATACTCCCCTCCACCTTGACCAAAGTGTGTTTCCTGAACTGCAATGCTGAGGTAATTCTTCCCTCAGCTCAAAAGAATCAGGACCAATATTTGAGGCAGCATCTCATCTTGGTGGCTTCATCTCCACTTCCCAGATGTCTTGGCTCCCAGCCTTCTCTCACCTTCTAACAGTACTCTACTCCAGCATTCTCATTCACTATGGTCTAAGGCAGAAGCACCCAACCTTCTGGCTTCCCTGGGCCACATTGGAAGAAAAATTGTCTTGGGCCTCACATAGAATACACTAACACTAACGATAGCTGGTAAGTTTTTAAAATATTGCAAAAAATATATATCATAATGTTTTAAGAAAGTTTAAGTATTCAAAGCCATCCTGGGCCTCATGCTGCCGGTGGACCATGGGTAGGACAAACTTGATCTATGGCATAAATAAATAGAGATTTGACAGAATAATCTATGAATCTTTTCAGAAACACTGTATCCCAGGTCTACTGCTTCAGAATCTCTAGAAATACGAGTTTTGAAAAGCTTCTTAAGCTATCCTGATGGTTGGCAAGGTTAAAGAACTAACATCCCTCCTGGACCAGGAATCCCAGCCCAGTATGCACCCATGGCAATTCATTTGGCCAGTTCATCCCACTTTTGGACAATGTCAAGGTCAGAAAGAGTTTTCTAAAACTGAGATTACCTGGAACTTCTACCTGCTCCTATGAATTCCCTTCTGTGAGCAGGAAGGCTACTTCTGCTTCAGAGAAAGGCTTTCTATATAAGAAATTTATTATATTCTTGCCCTCTTGCCACAAGATTTCTGGGTCTTGGCCATAACTATACTTCTCCTCTGCATATGCCAGTTAACCAGTGTTCTATTAAAGTGTTGTGATCAGCGCAAATACTATCTTGAAAAAATACAAAATGTGGTGCTACACTTTCAAGTATTGTCCTTCCTGGGGATACTTTGTATATAAGCTAAAGGTAGAAGTTTCGGAATTAACCAGGAGAACTTGAGGATGAAACTTACCTGTACCGTACAGTGGTACCCTCCCCTCATTATCTGTGGTTTTGCTTTCCAGGTTTGAGTTTCCCTGTGGTCAACTGCAGTCTAAAATTTTTCTAGGGAAAATTACAGAAATAAAGAATTCATAAGGTTTAAATTCAGTGTCATCTGAGTAGCATAATGAAATCTCGTGCTATCCCACTCAATCCCACCTTTGTCCAGCTATTCCACGCTATATACACCCTCTCCACCTGCTAGTCACTTAATAGCCATTTACCGGTAGGTTATCAGATCAGCTGTCACAGTATTGCAGAGCTTATATTCAAGTAACCCTTATTTCACTTAATAATGGCCTCAAAACACAAGAATAGTGATGCTGGCAATTCAGATACGCTAAAGAGATGTCATAAAGTGTTTCCTTTAAGAAAGAGACAACTTCTGATTACAATGTTCTTCCAAAAGATTTAGCAAAAATACCTTCCAACTGTCAGTATCCCCAAACCATCAACATCATCATGGTTTGATGATCGAAGATCACCCAGAGCAGGGTGTCCTCCTGATGTATCGTCAGAAGGTTAATAGGAGCCTAATGCTACGTCACGTTCACCTCACTTCATCGCATCACGTAGGCATTGTATCATCCATCTCGCCTTACAGTGAGGGGGAATATAGTACAATAAGGTATGTTGAGAGAGAGGCCATGTTCATATGGCTTTTATTACAGTATATTGTTATAATTTTATTACATTATTGTTAATTGCTCACTTTGCCAAATTTATAAATTAAACTTTATTATAAATACATATGTATAGAAAAATTCCTAGAGTATATAGGATTCAGTACTATCTGCAGTTTCAGGATTCTGCTGGGAGTCTTGAAACATATCCCCTGTGGAGAAGGGGCGCTACTGTATATCCTTTGTAGTCTTATACAATGAGCATTCTTCACCTACTTTTGGTAACCTAAAACCTAGAAAAGAGGCCCACATTACAAAGGGGTACAAAATAGCTACTTTTTATTATAGTGTATTTCCATTGAAATGTAGTTTGCTTTTATTTTATATTTATTTCAATATTTAAAAAATTCAATGATACAAGCTGTAGTTCTGATGCATCATAACGCTAAATTTTTTTCACCTGAATAATTAATTAGTTCTTAAAGGCACTCAGTTCTTCCTGTTGGCTGGTGGAATTTACAAGCTCTTGGTGAGAAGGAAATACCTCTGGGAATACCATGGGTCAAATGTGGGGAGAGTGACTTAATTATGCATCAGACATTTAACATACATTATCTCATTTAATCCTTATAACAATTCTCCATCGCATGGAAGAAAAAATAGAAGCTCAGACCGGTGAGATGACTTGCCAAAGAAAAGGTGAGGTTTAAACCCAGGTTTAACCTGACTCCTGTCCCATATGTATTCCAGGTTGCCATGCTGCCTCCTGGAAGTAATCTAAGAAAACACGTTCACATTAGGAATATTAGTCACTTATATGAGTGGGGAAAGGAGGGGAAATGCCATATAAATATTGATAGACTAGTTACTATGAGCCATGTCTGTTTCCTATTGTACGCTTTTCAGCATCAGGGTAAGCTTCGTAAAACACGTCCTCTAGTTCATGCTTCAGATACTCTCCTGGACAATTTAGCTCTACTGCACACAAGGTCTATTTTTAACGAGTTTCCTTCCAGAAGATTAATGCTACAGATGGAACTCAGGCTGAATAGATTGGCCAGAGCCACCACGTTGATTCTGCTGGGTCTTCCTGCTATGTGACAAGCATGTGACCAGCCAGGATTCAAACTCAGGCCTTTCAACAGCCAAGTCTTAAAGGCCCATTTCATTGATGCCTCTCATTTTACAGATGAAGAGTATCTGAGATCTAGAGAAGCAAAAGGACAAGGAGAAGATGCCCAGGGGTTAGAACTCAGATCTCCCACCTCTGTACCTTGTGTTCTTGCTCCTACACCAAGATGCTGCAATGCAAATGAGCCCTTTTCTATTCTGGAAGATGGTGTAAGACACTGGTTAGGATGCTTAGGAGTATAAACCCTGAAATACCAATGACCTGGGGTTCTTCTTTATGCAGCCACATCCCAGATGTATGACATTGGGCAAGTTGCCTCACTTCTCTAAACCTATGTCTTTACATGTAAAGTGAGGATAACAATTATACCTAATTCATAAGTTAAACTTTGTGTGGATTAAATTAAATAAGGCATACAAAGTGTTAGACAGAAAACAAAACAAAAAAACAACACAATAAATATTAGCTAATAATATGATCATCTAACATAGTTGAAAATGAATTTTCCAAAAACATTAAGCATATGGTTGCTTCTTTTTCGTAGGCCCTGAGCTCTTAGAGTGCAGGGACCATATCTTATTCATCTTTGAAACTAATTTGGGAGAGGGATTTATTAATTCCAAGATCTACCACATCCACGCTTCCAACAAGGGTTTTCATATGGAAGATTGTCATATCTTATAACATATGACTTCCCACAGAAACCATGTATGGTGATGAAAGGGAAGTTGATTCTGGGTGGTGGGCACATGGCACAGTGCAAGAATGATGTGATGAGGACTTGTACATCTGGAAACTATCTAATTGTTACCAACCAATACCACCCCATTATATTGAACAATTAAAAAAATAATAATAATAATAATTTTTAAAAAAAAGAAAGAAACCAAGTGCAGGTCCCTTACCTATAAGACTTGGCCGAAAAAGACAACAGGACTTAACTGAACTTAGATCCCACTCTGAAGTATGAATACAGAACTTATGGTATGAGGGGACAGTGGGTGGTGGAGAAAGAAACCAAATGATGCACATAGACGTAACAGTAAAAAGAAGCCATGCTGGGAAGGAAAATAGAGAAAATAGAGTAGGAACCATAGGAAAAGCAGACACAACCAGTAGACATTTCATCCCAATGGAGGAGCCCTGCTTTATCAGGATAAATTACATTCAGCTGTTTGTAACTAAGACGTAAAGACAATGGCTCACACACATAAAGAGTTATTATCTCCCGTAAAAGATAAATGAACAGAGGAAAGCAATACAGAGCTGGTATAGTAGATCCTCAAAGTGAATAGGCACCCAAGCTCCTTTGATTTCTCTGCTCCAACCGCCTTTGAACATGGCTGCCAAGCTCAAGGTCATAAGAGGCTACTAGAGTTCCAAATTCCACAAATAAAGAAGACAGAAAAGGGAATCCTCCCTGTTGTTTCTCTGTCCCCTTTAGAGAGATTTCCTGAAGGCCCACCTGCATCTTGATGGCCACACCTAGATGCAAACTATGCTGGGTAATGCAGCCTTTTAGCTGGGCAAGTTGCCAGTCCAAATAAAATGAGAGCTCTGTTACTACAGAAAAGGAAAGTGGACATTAAAGAGGCTACTAGCAATTCCTGGTACTTTTCCTAGGACATGAATTTAGCTCCCAAAGGAACAACAAGAAAGAAAGGTTGCTAGACCTGGGCTGAACCACCTTCTAGTGCCCAGACCATGTTCCTGTCTTTGTGAGACCTGCTAAGGGTCAAGATTTCCATCTTCCTTATTTTCTTATCTCTCCTTAAAATAAACAAGTTACTTTTTAAAATAACTTAAATAGGGCCCTGGAGTATTTTCTACTTAAAAAAACCTAAATAACACAAAGGCCCAGTTACTAGCATATATCTGGCACACAGAAAGTTCTCAGTAAATGTTCATTAAATTAAACTGAATTCCATGAGCAATCACACAGCTCTGTCATTTATTCACCTGCTCTCTGGCTGTCCTGAGTCTTCAGATCCATTATGTCAGAAGACTGTAATGGGTTTTTGTGTTTGTCTCTTTCTCACTGGGCTTTTGCAGGTGTTTCATGTGAAATCATTATTAATAGCAAGTATTTCAGTGATTTCTGAGTTATGGATCACACTCCAGCCTTCATTGCTTTAGTCTATGGGTTGAATAATGATGGTCCTTCACTGGTTTCATAGCCATTGCCACCAAGCTTGAATTTCACAACAAATTGGGGCAACTGAGTCTAAAACCTCTACTTTCCTGCAGGGAACTCCTGAATCTATAAGTTTCATTTAAAAAAAAAACTGACTGAAATAAAAATTAGAGAGAGGGAGAGTGAAAGAGAGCTGAGTCATATCTAAACAATCCATTCCCTGAAATGACAGACAATAACTGTGGACTCTCTTCAAGCAGGAGAGAGGAAGTTGGCAAGCAGAGGGCTAAAAATGTATAATGGAGACTAAAGTAATCTGCATTAACCTCACAGCTTACAAATTTTTGAAAAGCCATATCTAAGATTTATGGATTGTACATAAATGAGCTAGTCAGTCTGCCCTGTGAAAGAATGTCCATTTGTGAACAACCCAAAATGAAAGATGCTCTCCCTTTTAGTAAGCTATAGCTCACCTCCTATAGCATATTCTTCTTAGCCCTGATTGTTTCTTCTAGAGACTCCCAAGAGACCTTAATTCCTTCTTCACAATGAAAATATTTCAAGTATATGAAAACACAAATTAAGTCATTTTCCCTTAAGCTATCTCTTCTGTGGGTCATCATCTTCGTACATGTAACCGTCTCTACTTAGACAAGACTTGAAGACCTTTGGCTATACTTATGCTTGGTTCCATTCCTCCTGTGTAAGCAAGTCCATCAGTGATCCCATTCAAAATGCAATGCACAGAACTGGATATAAAATCCCAGCTGTGATCTGCCTCTATAGCTAGCATTCCCCCTTGATTTAGATACCCTATTAATAAACTCTTTAAGTTTTCATTAGCAATTTCTTACAGCCATGACTTATTCTTGGTTCTTTTTCAGCTTTGTGATCCCATTTGACTCCAAAATCATTTTCACGTAAACGAATGTCAAGAAAATCTCTCTCAACATATAGTTGCATAATTGCATGGACATTACTTTTAAAATTCAAATATCAGATTTTCCCTTTGATGTATATGCCCAGTAAAGCCTAATCTGCCATCAACAATTGTGTTCAGACCTCCCAACTCAATGTCATGCACAGATTGATAATAAAAAAAATCCTGTTTTTGCCTTTTTCTGCTAGCCAGGATATGATCCAAATCAAGAGAGCCATGAGCCAGCCATAAGACTCTGGCACACAGTAAATTCTCATTTACTGAGAATTTACTGTGTGCCAGATATATGTCCCTGAAATTGGCACATATGAAATAATATTTATGAATATTATTCATAATATTTTGAAGGTAGCTGTTCAAACAACTAAAAATCCACCTGACTTCAATGGTTTTCATCCTAAAATTTCCTATCATGAAAGACTTTGTTAAATGCCTTGCTGAACTGAGACATATCTTGTCTATGACCTTCCCCTGATACCTCCCTAGTAACCCTGTCAAGAGGAAATACTAGTTTGGCTTGATAGCTTCACAACATCTCAGGACCTTCCCATGATAACTTTTTATGAAGATATTCCACAAAAACAATTTGGTGATGACCGATAGAAAAACAATCCCTTTGGGCTGTGCTACTTAATAATATCAAATAAAGTACTTGTTAGTGAAATAATATTTCAGCACTGGCCAGCGTGTTATACTTAATGTTTTAGTTCCATCTGGGGTAAATGAAGTCATTTCTCCAGTTTCCATTTTTTGTTCTAAAAAAGGGTTCACATAGTCTTCAGTCTTCATAGCACATATGAAGTAATCACACAGTTCTTTGTCCCCTAGCTTGTATTTTCAGCAATGACCTAAACTCTTTTGCAGTCATTAAATCCATGGATATGTGGTCTTTGCATTGATCTCAACTCAAAACAAAGAAATAATAACATAATATATGTTAAATCAAAGAGTAGAGGGAGGTTGGCGAGTTTGGAATAACTCTATTTCTCTTTCCTTTCTTTAAAGAACCAATCTGCACGCAGACCATGGAGACACTCCATCGCTCTCTGCAGGCAGGGGAGGTGTGCTGGGCTAGTGCTGGCTCATACTAGGTTGCCATGTCTATTTAATTCTGGGGTTCAGTATCAGAGATCAATTCTAGGGGTTAGTTTTAGAGATCAATTCAAGAAGTCCCCTTGCTCCTGGATATGTCATTCTCCAATATAATCATAATCAGTAATAAAGGTAGGTAAGGTATATTCTGCTCTCCAAATGCCAACTCCTTTTTCTTATTTCCTGATTGAACACCAGCCACATATGGAGGTGCTAAATTTTAGGCTCTTCCAACATCCATAACAGAATACTTGAGTGGGGAGTTCTCCAGCCAAGGATACCTGTTGAGGGGCCCCATATCAAGACAGAAATGGTTCCACTCTCACATCCTAGCTTTACTCTGTCATTTGCTGAAAGCATACAGGAAAAAGTGTGGCCTTGATATAAACACCACAGTGAATACAAAGTTGTGACAGCTGAAACTGTCATTCAGTTGTTCTCCCCCAGTTAAGTTCTCTTTCTCATTCTTTACCTCAGTTGTTCTAGCTCCATGAGCCTGTGTGTGTGTTACTTTATGAAGTTAATGATACAGGAATTGTAGTGTGTGTCCAGCATTCATGAGCTCACGCATTCTAAGAATGAGGATGTGGATTCATAAGAAAACGTTAAGCAGCAGATATTTTATTGAAAGGAAAGACGAAGCTCTCTAACAAGAGGGGACACCCAAAAATGGGATACCCACAACTAAAGCTAAAGCTCCTCCTTATATATGGTTTGTCTGCATATCTACATTCAGGTACCTGTGCCTACATATTAATCTTTGTCTCAGGTGACACGCTCTGTTGCCTAGGCTCAAAGGAGTGTAAAACAAACTAGGAGACATTCCTCTAGGACATAAATCTGTGTCACCTGAAGGTCGCTGCAACATAGAGACCCTGGTGCTGACTATCTTGTTCTGTCCATACCCAGCTATCCTGACTACTTGTACATTATATCCCTACATATAGTTGCTACAACTACCAAGGCCTTCCCTAACGGCCCAGCCATTCACTAACTATTCTGACTCATTAAGACAGATACACAAATGTTCCTACATGTGTAGATAATACAGATAACATCATATATGTAATATATCATATATATTATAAATAAATATTTGATGCACTTAACATTTACATACTAAATCTTAGACATAGATTAGACAGATCAAGTTATATTGAAAAAAATTCCCAAATGCATGTATACACACACAGAGATGTACATTCAACTCTTAATATGGCCATTTCCAATTGTATATAGAATTTATATAAGGAACCAAAGAGATAAATGTGAATGTGCTTTGTAAATTAACAGGTTCTAAACACTGGTTAATTATTACTATGACACATTTAATATTAGACCAAATGCCAACCTATTTTCTGGTGCCTTTGTCCAGCATATGCTAAATGTGTTCAGATATGAATTAAAACCCAAAATAACTAAAGGTGGTAGAGTATGATAAAAGCTTGGTACAATCATTAAAATAAATATAAGTGGGTGACACAAACCCATGTTATATATTGCAGCATCCAACCACCTCAAGAACTATCAGCTCTACATATTGGACCCTAAAAGAAAATAGGTCTGAGCTTAGAGACTTAAAGTAGGAACAGAGGAAGTCAATTCAAAAAAATGAAATAAAATCAGGTGGGTCAATAAGAATTCTAGTCCCTATTGAAACCTAACCTTAATACTAAGTAGTGTCTTTATTATTCTACAGGGAATAGTGGATTCTCCTTCTTTCTTCATCTTGACCATCAGCCACTTCTTTGCTCTTTAGTACTCCTGAGACTTTGCAGAAAGAATCCAGAAAGTTTCATAATACAAGTTTATACAAGTCTTTCATTCCACAATTAGAACTTAGCTTTTAAAAGCAGATGATGTGAGACAGACGGCCAATAGACAAATGAAAAATGCTCAACATCACTAATCATCAGAGAAGTGCATTTTAACAGCACAAAGATATATCACCTGACATGAGTCAGAATGACTGTCATCAAAAAATCAGCAAACATCAATAAAAATAAAAATAAATCTTTAAAGGGAAGCCGGGATGGCTCAGTGAGTTAAGCGCTCACTTTGCAGCCCTGGGGACCAAGAATCGAATCCGGGCTCCAGCCCGTGTGGACCCATATGCTGAACTGGGGAGTGCCCCCAGCTCAGTTCTCACTGGGGTGAGACCCTGGCCCAGTTCCTGCCCTGTGCAGCCCCACCTGTGGAATAAAACTATGTGGAAAAACCAATATGTGCAACTATGGAGACTGTTCTGGGCCCTCCCCATTCTCTCTATCTCTGTCTCTGTATCTCTATCTCTCTCTCTCTCTCAATCTCTATCAAAAACAATAAAAATAAAAATAAATCTTTTTAAAAAATCAGCAAACAAATGTTGGTGAGGGTGTGGAAAAATGGGAACTCTCATGACTATTGGTGGAATTTCAAATTGGTGCAGTCACTCTGGGTAACAGTATGGAGGTTGCTCAAAAACTTAAACATAGAACTACTTTAGGAATCAGCAACCCCACTTCTGGGTACTTAACGAAAGAAATCCAACACATTGAAAAGATATATGCATCTTTATGTTCATTTCAGCATTATTTACAATAGCCAAGATATGGAAGCAGCTTATTGTATCCATCAGTAGAGGATTAGATAGCAGCAGATCACATCCCCAAGACTTACTTATTTTATACCTGGAAATTTGAACCTCTTATTCCTCTTCACCTTTCTACCCTTTTTTAATTTTTCAATTACAATTGATATTCAATATTATTTTATATTAATTTCAGGTGTACAGGATAGTATTAGACAATTATATAATTTAAGTGATCGCCCTGACTGGTCTAGTGCCCACCTGGCACTATACATAGTTATTACCATATTGTTGACTATGTTTCCTATGCTTCACTTTACACCTCCATGACTGTTTTGTAATTGCTAATTTATATTTCTTAATTCCTTCACCTGTTTCACCTTACCCCCAACACTCTTCTATCTATCACCCCAATAACTAATCCCCATCTGACACCATATGCAGTTATTATATTATTGACTATATTCCTTACGCAATACCCTACAACCTCCTGACTCCTGTGTAAAACCAATTTGTAGCTCTTAATCCCTTCCCCTTTTTCGCCTACCCCCTCCCATCTGGCAACCTTCAAATGTTCTCTGTAGCTATAAGTTTGTTTGTTTCATTTGTTTGTTTATTTTGTTCTTTAGATTCCACTTAAAAGTAAAATTACTGTATTTTGCACAGTATAATGCATAACTTTTTTGCCCAAATTTGTGATGGGAAAATAAGGATGTGCATTATACATGGGTAGTATAATTCCATATCTATATAAATGTTTTTAATTATTTTATTTATGCTTAGGAGTTAAAAGTGTAACTCTAGAAATCAATAATAGTATCTGGGGAAGCTGGAATGGCTCAGTGGGTTAAGCGCTCACTTTGCAGCCCCAGAAACTGATGATCAAATCCCGGCTCAGGCCCATGTGAACCCATATACTGAACTGCAGTGCGCCCCCAGTTCAGTTCTTGCCAGGGTCCATGCGGGAGGCTCACGGCCCAGTTCCTGCCCTGCACAGCCCTGTGCCCACCTGTGGAGTGAAACTATATGGAAAACTAATGCTGTCAGCTATGGAGACTGCTCTGAGCCCTCCCCCTTCTCTCTGTCTCTGTCTGTCAAAAACAATAAAAACAAATCTTTAAAAAATAATAATATCTGATGCAAAATAATACCCTGAAATATAATAAACCCCTTGGCTCGGGTCCCAGCTCGGCCAGGGTTGCGCCATGCTTCAGCCTCCCGCGCCTCTGCCCTTGTCAGCTCTTGGCTTCCAACCCTCCAGGGCTGTGTTTTGGTTCCTGTTCCCAGGATCCCAGCTCACTACCTCTTCTGCTGGGCTCTGGGTCATAATCTGTGACCCCATCTGTCCCTTTTCTTTCTCTCCTGCTCCTCTTGCTGTCTCTGACTTTATACCTGTTCTTGTACTTTGTAATTATTTGTTACATAAAAGTTCTTGTACCATAATGTTTTAAAAAATAATAAATGCTAAAATTCTCTTATAGGGATGCCAGGATAGCTCAGTGGTTGGGAGCTTGCTTTACAATCACAAGATCTGGGGTTCGATTCCCTGCCCTGGCTTGTGCAACCCCATATGCTGAACTGCAGTGCAGCTGGTAACTGCTGAGATGGCTCAGCAGGCAACGAAGGTTCTCACCTCTCATGAAGGAGGTCCCTGGTTCAGTTCCCACCCCATAGGGCCCTACATCCACCTGTATGGAATGAAACTATGTTACAACTAATGATGTACAACCATGGAGACTGCTCTGGGCCTTCCTCCTTTCTCTCTCTCGCTCTCTCCCTCTCCCTCTCTCCCTCTCTCAAACAATAAAATAAATCTTTTTTTAAAAATTCCTTTATAATATCAAAAACAAATACCTAAATATAAAGAAATACAAATTTGAATTAAAAAATTAAAAGAAAAGATTTTTTTCCCACAAAATTTGGGACAAAAACATGGGTGTACATTTTACACGGGATCACATCATACACGGCAAAACATGATATATGACATTTGTTTTTCTCTTTCTTATGCCTACACTCAGCACAATACCCTCTAGATCCATATATGTTATTGCAGATGTCAAGACTGTACTCTTTTTACGGATAAGTAACATTCCATTGTGTGTGTGTCACTTCTTTACCCATTCATCTACTGATGGACACTTACGTTGCCTTCATATCTTGGCTACTGTAAATAATGCTACAATAAATATGTGGGTACACATGGCCCCTCAGTGTAGCATTCTGTGTTTCTTCATATAAATACTGAGAAGTAGGATTACTGGGTCCTTCTTTGTCTCTTGTTATAGCCTTTGTTTGAAAGTCTGTTTTGTCTGGCATAAGTATAGCTACCTCAGCTATTCTGTTTGTTTCCATTTTCATAAAATATCCTTTTCCAGCCCTTTACTTTCAGTTTGTGTGTGTCTTTCAATCTGAAGTGAGTCTTATAGCAGCACATGTATGAGTCTTGTTTTCTTATCCATTCAGTCTATGTCTTCTGATTGAAGCATTTAATCCATTTACATTGAAAGTAATTGTTTTTTTTGTTTTGTTTTGTTTTTTTTGTGGGTTTTTTTATATTTTTATTTCTTTATTTTTGACAGAGGGAGAGAGAGAGAGAGAGAGATACAGAGACAGAGACAGAGAGAGAACTGAACTGGGGGAGCTCCCAGTTCAGCATATGGTTCCGCACGGGCCGGGCCGGGATTCGATTCCTGGTCCCGGGCGCTGCAAAGTGAGCGCCTAACCCACTGAGCCATCCCGGCTTCCCCAGAAAGTAATTGTTAATAGATATGTAGTTATTGCCATTTTATTATTCATATATTTTTTTCTGTCTTAAAGAAGTTCTCCTAAGATTTCTTGTAATACTGGTTTGGTGGTGATGAATTCCTTTAGCTTTTTTTGGTCTGGAAAGCTCTTTAGTTGTCCTTTGATTATAAATGATAGCTTTGTTGGGCAGAGTAATCTTAGTTGTAGGTTTCTACTTTTCATCACTTTCAATATTTTTTTGTGCCAATCTCTTCCAGCTTGCGAATTTTCTGTTGAGAAATCAGCTGACAGTCTTATGAGAGCTCTCTTGAAGGTGGCCGACTGCTTTTCTCTGGCTGCTTTTAAGAGTCTCTCTTTGTCTTTAACTTTTGGCATTTTAGTTATGATGTGTCTTGGTGTGAGCCTCTTTGGATTCATCTTGTTGGAGACCATCTGCACTTCCTGGGGTTGAATATTCATTTTCTTCCAGGTTAGGGAAGTTTTATGTCATTATTTCTTCAAATAGGTTTTCAATTCCTTGCTCTCTCCTCCTTCTGGTGAAAGTTGGCATGTTTGATGTTGTCCCAGAGGCCCCTTAATCTATCCTCCTTTTGTTGGATTCTTTTTTCTTTTTGCTGTTCTGACTAGGTTTTCTGCTATCTTATCTTCTAAATCACTGACTCAATACCCTGCTTTATCTAATCTACTGTTGATTCCCTCTATTGTATTCTTCATTGAGTTATTTCTGACTGGTTCCTTTATGTTTATTATCTCCATTTTTATATTTCTGATCTCTGTGTTGAAGTTCTTCCTGAGATCATTGAGCATTCTTATAACCAGTGTTTTGAACTCTGAGTCTAGTAGGTCACTTGTCTCCATCTTATTTAGTTCTTTTTCTGAAACTTGTGTCCTCTCCTTTTATTTGGAACAGGTTTCTTTGTCTCCCCCATTTGGTTGCCTCCCTGAGTTTGTTTCTATGTATTAAGTAGGGCTACTATGTAACCTGGTCTTAGAGTGGCTTTATATAGCATATGTCCTGTGGGACCCAGTGACACAGTCTCCTTGGTTACCTGAGCTGAGCGCTCCAGGTGTGTCTCTTGTGTGAGATGTGTGTATCCTCCTATTGTAGTTAAGCCTTTGTTGCTATTTGCATGTCATTGAGAGGAATTGACCCTCAGGCTCATTGGTGGTGAGGACTGGTTGTGACTACAGTGGAGGAGCTGTCGTGGAGGACCTGGCCCTACATAGTAGGATTTACTTTAGCAGGGCTCTGGTGCCTGCTTAGTGTGCCCTTTGGGTATGTTGTCCTTGGAGGGCGTTAGTGATGCTGAAGCTGGTTCTGAAGCTGGCCACGGGATGTGCCAGCCCTGGGGCCTCCTGGGAGGGGACTTGCTGCAGGCCAAAGTCAGCCATCACATGTGCCCTGCTTGGGGCCACCTGGCATGAGCCATAAAGCAATCTGCAATAGCCACAGCCCACACCGTGTTTGGAGGTGCCTGGAGAGGCCAAGTTGTGAACTGAGGCCAGCTGTCTCTAGTGCTGGGCTTAGGGCAGCTTAGCCAGGGGTACGGAACACACCAAAGCCCAATACTGCTTGTTGGGTATTTGTGAGCCTTTGAGAGATTTTAAGAAAGTCCACAGCATGAGGCAAGGCATGCCATTTGTACAGAAAAGCCACTGGAAGTGGCTTCGGTGTGCCCAGAAGTTGAGTGGGGTGAAGTCTTCGAATTATCAGGGCAAGGACACTGGGAGGGCTCAGAGGGTTCACCTTGCAGCCCTAGGGTCTGAAGATCAAGTCGGAGCCCCAGCCTGTGTAGACCCCTATGCTGAACTGGGGTGTGCTTCCCATGCCGGAGGCCCCCAGCCTGGTTCCCACCCTGTGCGGCCCTGCTCTCACCTGTGTGGAATGAAACTATGTCAAAAACTGATGATGTGCAACTATGGAGACTGCTCTGGGCCCTCCCCCTTCTCTCTGTCTCTCTCTATCTGTCTCTCTCTCTGTCAAAACAATAAAATTAATCTTTAAAAAAGAATTATCAGGGCAGGGCAAACAAAGGTGTTATCCAGGTTGATGGAGACTCAGATACTGCAGCCACCTGCATCTGCACTTGAGGAGCAGGGAAGGCTCAATTCCTCCCTCCAGGAAAGAGCTGCCCCTCCAGTCCTCATCCTGAAGCCAGATAACTCAGTTCTTCCCCATATGTTTCTGGCACCTTTTGAGCTGCTGTCCCAGAGCTGGAGCTCAAAGTGAGTGAGTCCTTCAGCAAGTTAGTCCGTGTGCAGGCCCATTAAGAAGAGCATCTGGCCACCGTCCTCTCACTCACCTATGATTTCCACTAGTTTTCACAAACCGAAGTGATGGGGACTTTGCTCTCAGCACTGAAGCCCTGGGCTGGTGAGCCTGGTGTGGGGCTGGGACCCCTTGATCCTCTGGGGGGGTGACGTCCACAGCCAACATATCCCTCCCAATTTTTAATGGTCACATGTGTGAGACCAGCCTGTTCCTTGTCTCCACCTCTCCCACCAGTCTCAGGGTGGCTTCTTCTGTATGTCCTTAGTTGTAGGGCTTTAGTTCAACTAGACTTCAGGCAATTCTCAATGATGGCTGTTCTGCAGTTTAGTTGTAATTTGGGTGTGGTTGTGAAAGGATCTAAGCACAGCACTTACCTATTTCACCATCTTAACCAGAACTCTCTAAATCTTACCATTTTTGACAACATAGATAGACCTAGAGGGTATTATGCTAAGTGAAATAAAAGTCATACAGAGACAGGCAAATACTATATAATTTCACTTATATGTAAAATATTAAAAAATAAATGTATGGATAAAACAAAAACAAACTCATAGCTATGGAGAACAAACTGACGATTGCCAGGTGGGAGGAGGGCTGGAGGTCTGGGTGAAAGGGGAAGAGGTCAAAAAGTATGAATTTGCAGTTACAACATACTCATGGGGATATAAGTATAGCATAGGAAACAATCAATAATATTGTAATAACTATGTATAGTGTCAGGCAGGTACTACACTTTTTGACAAGATCACTTTGGAAGTTATATAAATGTCTAAGCACTATGCTGTACACCTGAAACTAATACAATGTTAAATGTCAACAGTAATTTAAAAAAAAATAAAATAATTTAAAAATAAAATATGTTACATATAAAAATGCAGATGAGGGATGCCAGGATAGCTCAGCAAGTTGAGCACTTGCCTTGCAGCTGTGAGGTCCGGGGATTGAATTCTGGCCCCAGCCATGCAAAAACGTATGCTAAACTGTGGCACAAATGGTAACCATGAGCCAGCCCCTTGGAGAAAGTTGTTGCCTCCCATGCAGGAGGCTCCCAGTTTGGTTCCTGCCCTGTATGACCCCACATCCACCTGTGTGAAATGAAATCATGTCACA